>JARPMJ010006971.1:0-47428 GCA_033366665.1 Phoxinus dragarum
TCAACAAACGCACACACCCTGATAAAGTCCTCCGCCATTACCCCTTTCAGCAAAGACCATGAAGCACATAACTGTATTACACGTCTTACCAAACACATAATAATCGTAGCCATAACATACCTGTCTGCAGTCTAGCGATTGGGTGAGTAGACAGTGTTTCGCCGCTTCACAATCTCACGGAACGCTGCCGAACATAACAACGGAGCCCCATTACAACCAACACCATAAGCAGGAGGGATGCGCTAATGCCCAGCTAAAATAACAGTGTACCTTCTCTGTGTTCATCAGTTTAGGCACTCCAAACATGTTGTTTCGGAAGCGTGCACACATACAATCAGTAGCGCCATTGGCAAACACTCTGCAACACCTTAACCCATAAAGATAAGATCTCGCTTAGTGCACTGAACCAAAAGAATAATTATTGACATACAACATGAATAAGTTGGACATACCTTAACTACAAACAGCACCCCGGAACACTGCTGCACTCCAACGCGTTAGCAGCTAGCTACAGTGTTTCGCTACCGGCATGAGGACCCCAGGTGCCTATATACCTGCCTGCTCTCAATTTCCAACCACTCCCACCCACATTAGCTAACGAGAAGGAGTGAAAAGCGATCAGAAGCGGTGACGGAGGGAAATGAGAGAGAGCAACATCGAATGCCTCAAACCCACAGGCTACACATACACACACCACATCAGACAGCAGCAAGATTCTGGATAAATTGAGAATGATGCGTCTTATTTTCTTCATTAAAAAAAAAAAAAAAATTCACAATTACTGTAATTTCAGCGACTTCAACCTAAACATTACACTGAAATAACCTATACAAAATATTAAATAAAATGGCATGTAATGTAATAGTGGTTTATACTAAATATTTTTTATCTCAACTTAATTTTAAGTATATTTTGTAAGTTTGATTGCTCCTGTCTGTCTCGCTGTGAGTTTGTTTGCTGCGTCTAAGCCTCGTATTAGCTTCGTATTTCTTTCTGTTTTGAACCATCATTTATCATTTCTAGTTGTTTATACTACTAAATACAGCTTACCCAACATCTCAGATTAACCTGACATTGCTAGCTTCCGTTATTGTCAGCACAACACGCTAACTCGCTAGCCATTTAACGCACCACCCGTGAGCTCAGTTATTTATTTTTCTCTCGCGCGCCCGCGCCTTTGAGTTCATAAAAGCCCAGGTGAGTAAGAATCAGTCAACAAACATGGTGAGTAATGTCTTGTCCTGTTATTGTCACCTGCACTTCATGTCACATGTTTACCATAGCCTTCTCTGTCGGCAATATAGGATGTGTGATAAATGCAAGGAGACAGTCAGGCTGACGGAGAAGATTCAGAACTAGAGACACGCATCCAAACTTTAATCGAGAATAGTAAGAAGAGTGCTAGAGCTTTAGATACTATTTTGGATGCGCCTAGCCTAGTGAACTCTTTACATGAGTCGGTTCCGGCTGAAGTAGAGCCCGTGCAGCAGGGCAGATGGGTGACAGTGAGAGATCACCCTAGTCGCGGATCAAAAAACCACTATTCCGTTCCGATACACTGAAAAAAGGTTTTCAAGCAGCAACTCATCCAATTAATAAATTCTCTTTCAATTCAGTTTACCATTATTTGTTTTATTTTTCAAGTAATATTTTTTTAGTTTAAAACATTGATAAATATAAATATTTTTAATTAAGAGCTCAACTAAGAAAAAATTTGTTTCGACGAATGTACAATTTCAAGGTTACACACAAGACCAGCGCGCATGGGCATTAGACACAATCTCGAGTCACCACGAGACCGCTCTTTGTCGTCTTCGTCTGTTACCCGGCCTCCGTGTATCACTACTTTCCTGTTCCAGAGAGAATCAAGCTGCAACGCGGAAAAACTTTGGTAAGTGAAACAAACAAACATTTAAATGTGCTGCTGTATTTAGTAACGTTAGCCTGTTGATTTTATGGCAGATAAATTTATATCAGAGCGCTCTACTGACTTTCTTTGATATAACGTTACGTCAGTTTGGAAATGTTAACGTTAGCTAACGTAGTTTAACCTAGGTAACGTTAACGTTATGTCAACGTTAATCAATATACGGCCCATGCCTGCAGTATGGCGCTGGGAGACACGTCTAATGGCGGACTATTAGCTGCTACCTAAAATGTTCAGCACTAGCCATGAGACTGGAGGGTAACGTTAGCCTCTAGACTAGTAGTGATGGGCAATCCGGCTCTTTTTCGTGAGCCGGCTCATTTGACTCAGCTCACTGAAATGAGCCGGCTCTTTTGACTCACAAACGGCTCTTTAAAAAATAAACGTTTTAACTCCCTGAAAGTCCACCGCACAACAGTGCAACGTGAATATTCAAATTTTTTATTGTCCATAACAACCCGAAAAATTGCCTGCTTGCCTTGCACATCTAATTAATGTGCAAAGTTTTCCGACAATTTTTCTTAGGCCTAGGCCTACCTTCTTTTTTTATGTGGATGTTTTTGAGCTTGTAGAAGTTTAGCTCTTACGTTCTTCTGAACATCTTGCGCTGCCATTGCCCGATGTCATTTCTGAGTCATATCCATAATCTGCCTCTCTTTTAAATGTTCCACAAGTGGTAGGCTATATGACTGGTTGTTTTAAAATATAACTAATATCGAAACAAAATAACCCAGTCAGTCTCATCTACGAGACGTTTAGGCCTCCTCCTGACAGCTTGGCTCATAGCTTGCAAGTTTGCTTAGTGGCAAACTTTTTTCATTTGATTTGTTTAACCGCCACCCCGCCCAAATTGAATTAAAATATTATTTTTTGTCACGCCATCCGCCCGATCAGCGGTTTATCCGCATCTCTAGTGTGTGTGTGTGTGTGTGTGTGTGTGCGTGCGTGCTCGGCCCTCCCTCATGCAGTATAATTGGTTGACATCGCGTGTTTGATTGACAGGAACAGAGTGAGGCTGATCAGACAGTCGAAACGAATGTGTGTGCGCCTTTAGGCCGATAGCCTAATTATTTTGTTGTGTTTCTTTGAATTAGTCAATTATTTTAATCATTATTTCTTTATTACATAATGATTTAATTTCTATAGGCTATATATTTTTAAATAGAGTCGGCTCTTCAGATCTGCGAGCCAGCTCCCGTCGTTCACCTAAAAGAGCCGGCTCTTAGATCCGGCTCATTCGCGAACGACCCATCACTATAGACTAGAGGCTAATACGAGCTGAATGGATGTGAAAGGTCCGCTTTGATCTGAGCATCTCAAAATGATAAAGATGATGCACACAGCTCTTATAATGTAGCTAATGTCAATGTTATGATGCATTACAAAACCGTTAAAATGTATTAAAATGTGTGACGATTGAAATTTGTTGAGATGATAAATTGAGATGATAAAATAGCGCTATCTACTTTTGACTATTGCCAAGACTTTGTCTCGCTCTCTCTCATTCCCTTACTTCTCTCTCTTATGCAGGGTATCGGAGTTCTCAGGTGGAAACATCTCATCGGCCTCAACCTTATTATAGCTGCTGTTACGGTGGGAGAAACCCTCTAGAGGTATTTTTGCAGAGTCCAATTTTTGGATAACGTATATTGTGATAAAAATTGTTGACCATAATGTCCGGCCCTACCCTTATGCCCTCATGCGCATGTATGACCATTCATATTCCTACATAAACTAGCTCTCAATCTCACACTTAACAAACCTTGACACACTCAAATTCATGGATTTTAATTTTTACTATCTTGATGCAGGATACTGACACCGCTACAAAGAGGGAGATTGCACTTAAATGTCTCATCCTTTACATGGGAGAAGCAGTGGAGGACCTCAAAGATTTCCTGGTAAGGCAAGATTACTTTAGAGATGTGAAAATGCTTGCAATATAAGGCTGTCCACTTCCAAATTAGACATCAGACTATGTTCAGATATATGTCTGAAAACAGTCTGAAGGCTAATTTCAAATAGAGATACAATTCCTTTCCACTAAAATTAGAGTCCCATGTGCTGGTAAGTTATTCAATTCAATTTTAATTTATTTGTATAGCGCTTTTCACAATACAGTACACAAGTTATGCGACTGTTATATTTATATTTCAACATTGAATTGGAGTAAAAACATAATTTTATAATTATTTAGAAGTTAATGCTAATTATAAAATTATGTGCAGCCTTATGTGCAGTTTGTTTGCGCATACAATTTGTTATTTGACTGTTGCGGTTATTATATCTAAAAAATAAATAGCAACTAAAGTTAGGCTAATGGTTTGGGCTCTGTTGTTAACCTTTAATATTATAGTAATGTGCAAGCAAGGGGTAACCCTTAATAGTTTACAGTAGGGGTGTGCGATATCAAGATTTGATCGTGGACAATTAAAATGTCTTCACGATCTGCTTTTGAAAAAATATCGTAGTATCGTGCATTCTATCAGTTGCAGTTCTGGTGTCTCCGTCTCAACATACTGTACAACACGACGTATATTCACATCAAATGTTAACGCAGAGGAACGGGACACTACAGTTCATAAAAGTTCATTATTTGCATGTGGTCTTATATTCAGGCCAATACGGTATTAGTTGGCCTGAATATAAGAATATATGGTATAAGTCTGCGGGCCGTCGGAATATTAATAGGGGGAAACCCAAGCTGTATCGATTCCTTATTCATTTTTCTTTTTTCTACTTCTTAAATTATTTTCCAGGTGTCAGAGAAATAAGAGGCTGGACAAATTCTTCAGCAAGAAACGATGGCAGTATTCATCAACAGAGATGCACAAGCTGTACCCACAACATTGGTATCATTCTCGAGGGTCAAGAGGTTCTGAGCAACTTGCCGTCTGTCGCAAATGCTGTTGCAATTCTCCTGGGCCTTCTTTATGCGTTCAATCTGGAATATCCCAAGACATTGAAACTGACATTTGAATATATCCAGAAAGTCATCATGGAGCTGGACCCAAAAGGCATGTCGCCGCTTTTTCAGGTCAATGTTTGCTAGCTCAGAAGTTAAAAATCTGACACTTGAGCACTAAAATTGTGGATGTGTGGAAGTTGTGTATAAGATAATAAATATCAATGCAATGAAAATGTATGTCTTTTTTTATTCGATTTTGGATAAGATTAAATATTAAGTACAATGTTCCTTAATGGGAAACATGTTTTATTAAATCCATATCTTTTTGTTTGTTTAAAATAAATAATTTCTATTAACTTGTATTTTTAAAAATGAGAAATAATTGTTTAATTAAATCGATATATATTTGATTAGAGAAAACAAATAATTTCTAATACATATTTCTTAAATGAGAAGTTTTGTTTTGATTAACCCTCTACCGCATGGTGTTGCCATATGGCAACGTACTCTTTCTGTTCATTTCCTTGCCACTGTCTCTTTAAGAAAACATTCTCGTGTTTTTTGTTGGAATGAGAAGACCTTAGTTTAGCCAATGATGTGGTTTGGTTAAGTCACATGACATGCAGGTTTTTTTTCTGGCGCGATTTCTGACAGACTGCGTCTCTTGTCGGTAGTTTCTGAAAGCAATTTTAACGTCATTCAGAAACAAGGACCAGCCCATATCACAAACACACAAAAAACGGAAACTTCACCTCAGGTAAGTTATGATGACATATTCACCACTCAAAAAAGTTTTTATGAAATTAGTTTTTGGTAAATCGATCAAATGTCTGTGTTGCCAAGCGGCAACACTGTGCGATAGTGGAATGACATTATTGCAATAGTTTAGCTAGCTAGAAAGGTCAGCTGCAATCTGTTAAGCTGTAACAATAACAATATTAATGCCAGTGATATAATGTTTATTAGTCATATGTTAAGGACTGCCTAGGCATTTGTATTATGGAAAAAAAATCGAATTTAAATGGCATTTTTACTTTTGATTAGATACAGTATGAATACAGATAGGCCTATATCAGTGAGCACTGCCATATTCTATGGCAAGGTAACGAAGAGAAGGGCAGAACTGGCTCTTCCTGCAGATGAAAGTGAGGATGAGATAGGATTTAGTGACCATGAGGATGATGTGGATTGGACAGTAGATGGGAGCAGTGATGGAGACAGTTCAGGTAAGTTAGCTCAGAAGCAGACAAGACAGGTATTAGTCTAGCAAACAGTGTTAGCTAGATTATTCTGATGCATCTGGATACGTTAGACTTGTTATTTATTAATTATAATATGTATTGGACCTACTGTATTTTGTCTGTCAACACAAACACTGTATTGTTTTGAATACTTTTTAATCCTTTCAGCAGATGAAGAGCTGCAGTTTGAAACTGAAGAGGGAATTGTGCCAGCAACAGAAGAGAGGGGTACATAAATGCTTTCTATTGTTATAGAGAACTGTGTGTGTGTGTGTGTGTGTGTGTGTGTGTGTGTTCGTTCGTGTGTGTTCATGTTTTTTCTATCCTGGTGGGGGACTTCAACCTGAATGCACACAGACTCATGGGGACTTGTGTCACCGTGGAGACCTAAATTGAGGAAACAAGCTTATAAATCAAACAGGATGAGTTTTTTTTGAAAATGTAAAAATGCAGAAAGTTTTGTGTGATGGGTAATAGTGTATAAAAACCATTACATCTATGGAGAGTCCCCACAAAGATAGTGAACCGTGTGTGTGTGTGTGTGTGTGTGTGTGTGTGTGTGTGTGTGTGTGTGTGTGTGTGTGCGTGTGTGTGTGTGTGTGTGTGTGTGTGAGTGATGGGTAGGTTTAGGGCTAGGGTTAGTGTAAGAGGAGAGAATATACAGTATACACAGAATATACAGTTTGTACAGTATAAAAACTATTACGAGTCCCCACAAAGAAAGTGAACCAGACATGTGTGTGTGTGTGTGCGCGTGTGTTGGTTTGTACTTGTGCAGAAAGTGACAAAGAGACAGAGTTATGGGTCAGGTCAAAGAATAGGTCCAGAAATCGAATCATCCGTAGCTTCCTACATGTTTTTCACATAACATTAATGCATGTTTATGTTTCATTAGATCAAGAAGAGGTTAGAGCTGCCCTGTGCCCACCATTCCAAAAGGCGAAGAACCTGAAATGGAGGAAAAAGAGGAGCACTGCTGCCATTCCAGGATGGAAGGGCAGCCTCCCTCATGCTGACCATGTTAAGGAGCCCATTGAATACTTCAGGGGTCTTCTGAGCAGAAACACAATTGAAAATATGGTGTTCCAGAGCAATCTCTATGCCATCCAGTGTGACCCAACCACGCCCTTGAATGTCACTTTTGAGGAGATAGAGCAGTTCATGGGGATATGCCTTCACATGTCTGTACATGGCCTGCCACATACCCGAATGTTTTGGGGCACAAAGACAAGAGTGGATTGTGTGGCTGACACAATGTCAATGAAAAGATGGGAGGCTATCAAACGCTTTCTACACTTTGCCAACAATGACGAACAGGTGCCTGCTGGACTGCCTGGCTATGACAAGCTGTTCAAAGTGAGGCCACTCCTAACAGCTTTACAGGAGAGTTTTAATCACATCCCAATGGATGAGCACCTATGTGTTGATGAGCAGATTGTACCATTCAAAGGTAAAAGCCAGCTGAAGCAGTACATTCCAATGAAGCCGAAGCGTTGGGGCTACAAGATCTTTGTGCTGTGTGATCGGAATGGCATCGCCTACAATTTTGATTTCTACACTGGTCCAATCACTTCAGTGGAGGGTTTTCCAGACCTTGGTGCAAGCGGAAATATTGTTTTGAAGTTGGCCTCGATTGTGGTGCAGTATATGTCCCACAAAATGTTTTATGACAACTGGTTTTGTGGTGTTGATCTTCAGTTGCAGCTTGAGAAAGTAGGGATCCACAGTGTGGGAACTGTAAGACAAAATCGTCTGGCTGGATGCACCTTCACAGAGGACAAGGTTATGAAGACCTACAGACGTGGAACATATGAAGAAAAAGAGACCACACATGACGGTACAGCACTGACAGCAGTGAAATGGTTCGACAACCGCCCAGTTACCCTCCTAAGCACATTTGCAGCAGCCACTCCAACCTCAAATGTGGAGCGGTGGGACAAGAAGAGGAAGGAGGTCATTACAGTGACGCGTCCAAACATCATTCAACTCTACAACGAAAGCATGGGTGGGGTGGATCTCATGGATTCTCTCATTGCTCTTTACCGCACCAAAATCCGCTCAAAGAAGTGGTACCACCGCATTGTGTTCCATATGATGGACTTGACCACGGTGGAAAGCTGGCTGCTCTACCGCAGAGACTGTAAGGATGTGGGGCTCACACAAATTGCACAACTGAGTCTGCTTGACTTTAAAATTGACATTGCCCACTGCCTTTGCAAAGAAAACAAGGGAGGGCTGAAGCGCAAAGGTAGGCCCTCACAGAGCACTGAATGCGCTTTGGATGGGAAAAAACATCGGAGACCTGCCTGCCCACTGCCACCACAGCCAGTACGACTGGACCAGACCAACCACTGGCCTACCATGGTGTCTCAAAAAGGCAGGTGCAAGTATCCTGGCTGTAAGGGCATTGTTAGGGTGAAGTGCACCAAATGTGAGGTGTACCTGTGCCTCACCTCTGAAAAAAACTGCTTCGTGAAGCTTCATACAGAAAAAAGGTGAAGTTTCAAGGATTATGGGATGGGGGTCATGTTCAGTCTTTCTCTCATAAGATTGGGTAATGTTTAATTTTTCCATGAACTGCAATGTTTTTATGTAAATGTTTTTATGTCAATGCTGTATGATACATGATGAACAGTATTTGCAATTTAATAATATTAATAAAAAAAAATATGAAATTCAAAGAATATAAAGCATTATTCAGTTAAAAAGAATGGAATAAATAGAATCAGTTGGAAGAATAATTTGTTGGAAAGTATGTATAAGGTGTTGTTTATAAGTACTGTGTTAAAGCTTATTATAGCACAAATTGAATCAACACAAACAACAAAAATATTAACTATAAGTAAATTTACACTTATTCTAAGTCATTTCCACTATTGTATGTTGTTGCCGTATGGCAACATATCATAAAGTACATTAGAATAATATTTTTTCAAAAAAAAAATTCTACAGAACTTCAAGTTAAGCCATTCTAAGAAAAGAAAAAGAATCAAATATTTTTTTCTATAGGTCTAGCATAATGCGTGCGGTAGAGGGTTAAATCTATATATTTTTGCTTAGATCAAAAATATAATTTAAATTAATTGACTTAATTCAACAAGAAAAATATACTTTGTGCCAGGTTTTAAAAAATAGTTTTCATAGAAAGAGAAAATATTGGTTAGGGCAAATTATTTATTTTTCATTGGCTCAAGTTATAAAATATAGATGTGAACCATTACCCTAAATTTTTTTAATTGGATGAATGAAAAACTTTTTTCAGTGTAACAAATCGATTTGCCCCGCTCAGTGAAACACCCACTGATAAATTTTCTGATTGTGCCCTGGTAATTGGTGATTCGATCACACAGAACGTGAAAATAGAGACACCAGCCACCATAGTCACATGTTTGCCGGGAGCCAGAGCGCCTGACATCAAAGCAAATTTAAAAGTGCTGGCTAATGCTAAACATAAATTCTCTAAGATTATTATTCACGTCGGCACTAATGATGTTCGACTCCGCCAGTCGGAGATCACAAAAATTAATATTAAAGAGGTGTGTGAACTCGCAAGTACGATGTCAAGCACTGTAATTTGCTCTGGCCCCCTTCCTGTTCGCAGGAGTGATGAAATAGTTAGTAGATTGTGTTCACTCAATGGCTGGCTGTCTGGGTGGTGTCCGCGAAATAATATAGAATTCATAGACAATTGGAAAAGTTTTTGGGGCAAACCTGACCTGTTGAAAAGAGATGGTATTCATCCCTCCTGGGATGGTGCTGCTCTTCTCTCTAGTAATTTGGCTCATAGTCTTAGAGCTAAAACATGACAATCTGGGCCTCAGGTCAGGAAGCAGACAGACTGGCTTAACCGACCGTCTGCTAGCGGCCTCACGTCACCAAGGTCAGATAAATCTCATCACATAGAGACTCTTTCACCTAGATATCATCATTTAGAGACTGTGTCTGTTCCCCAAACTTGAAAATCCAATAAACTTTAAACCCATCTAGGGTTAAAAATTTAATTGATGTTCAAAAAATTAAAAACAGATATAATACGGCTGAGCAAATGATAAAGCTTGGGTTGCTGAATATTCGATCTCTTACTTCAAAAGCGCTAATAGTTAATGATATGATTACAGATTATAAGCTAGATGTGCTGTGTTTGACAGAAACCTGGCTAAAACCAAACGATTACATTGCTTTAAATGAGTCAACCCCACAAGATTACGGTTATAAACATGAACCTCGTCTGAAACGCAAAGTAGGAGGTGTTGCTGTAATTTATTGTAATAATATTTTCAAAACCACTAAGAAATCTAGTTGTAAATATAATTATTTTGAAGTGTTGGTGCTTAATATAAAAACATCTAGTGTAAACGATAAATCACGTTTGAAAATTCTGTTGGCTACTGTACAGGCCACCAGGGCACCATACAGACTTTATCAAAGAATGTGCGGACTTTCTATCAAAATTAGTATTGGCTGCAGATAAAGTACTAATTGCTGGTGATTTTAATATACACATAGATAATCAAAAAGATGCATTGGGATCAGGGTTATAATCGTTAACGAAAACGAACGAAAAAACGAAAACTAGATGGGAAAAAACATTGTCGTTAACTGAAATAAAAATAAAAACGAGGCAAAACAAAAAAACGATAACTAAATAAAACTGTAATGTGTGGTTGACAAAACTAACTAAAATAAAATAAAATTATAGAGTAAATGTCCTTAGTTTTCGTCTTTGTCAATGTCTTTCCTTCGACGCTATTTAAAAACACGCAGAGAATTCGCTCAGCTGTGTTTCCTTTCCCTGCTCTCCCTCCGTCTCTGTCACTCGCATGCATGTGCGCGACACACACACACAGTCACACACCCCTCCCCTCCTCAAGTCTCCAGAGAACGTCTCCATAGCCCCATTCACACAGCACTTTGAACCCGGCAAATTGCCGGAACGCCTTCTGTGTGAACGCAAACACGACCCGGGTTTAATGCCGGGATCGATGCCGGGTTGGGGACCTAGTAACATTGCCGTGTTCAGACCCGGAACGCGCGCTGTGTGAACAAAAGCCAGGACAAATGCCGTAAGGGGTGTGTCGTAGTGATGATGTAGCTTTTAGCATCCGATGGCGTCTCCGTGCTTTACGTCTCGCGGCTTCATTTTCTTTCATACTCTCCGCCAATTTAACTTCCAGCGTATTCCGTATCGAATTAACACGTTGAAAAGAACTCAAAATCGAAAATAAAATTGTGATTTGACCACGAAACATGTTGTACATAAACAACAAAGTTTGAACAGCAACATCTAATGCCTGATCAGCTGCCGCTTTTCGACGCGTACCTTATATGTCACATAACGTCACGCGTCTATCCGGGACATACCCGGGTTGTGTGTGAACGCGCTCTCTGATTCCGGCAAATCACTGGCAGTGTGAATGAACCATTTTCAAACGAACCCGGGTCAAATCCCGGGTCACTTTATCCGTGTATTTTCCGGAATCTCTGTGTGAAAGGGGCTCATGTGAACGTGTTCGACGCGACGTCGTTGAAGGAAGTTCGCAAAAGGTTGGTATCTCATGAACACCTTTACACAATCACTTACAAAATCACACACATAAAAAGTGGTATACAAATATTTTATATTCTCTGAATATAATGTTCATATGAGAAGCAATTGGGCCTTCTTTAAAAAGTTAACTAAGTTAGTCGCAAGTTTGAGGTAACGTTAACTTAAAATGCACTTGTGTTGTCGTTGTCAAAACACTAACGTTATAAGCTGCAGGGCTGGAATGGTAATCTGGCATTCCGGGCAAATGCCCGATGGACCGACGTAACGTTACCTTTTGATTCGATAGCCTACATCTCGGGATTTAATACTTTCTTTCTTTTCTTTTTCAACGGCCTTCTGATCTAACGTTACATTGGCAGCCCATTTGTCCCATCCTTTTTAAGTTTATATTTTGTTTTATTACATGGCTTGGTTGAATTCCAATGTAGAATGCGGTCTGTTATTTCTTGATAACAGAGCGCTGCGGAGTATAACAGACCGTTGCCATGAAAAACAGAGCGTTGCTATATGGACTCACAGAATTCTAACCGTAGACGGAGCGCACTATTTTCTTTGGCGGAAGCTTAGCGGAAGCAATACAATCGTAAACTATCAATAAACTCATTTTTAAATCAATATTTTGTTTCAAAGTAGTGATTTATTTGATAGGTAGCCATGTAATAAGCGGGATAATGTATAGCGAGTCGGTAGTTATTGGGAATACAACCCCTTCAGGGGTTGTATTCTCAATAACTACCTCCTCGCTATAACGTTACATTATCCCTTACTTATTACATGGCTTGGTTGAATTCCAATGTAGAATGCGGTCTGTTATTTCTTGATAACAGAGCGCTGCGGAGTATAACAGACCGTTGCCGTGAAAAACAGAGCGTTGCTATATGGACTCACAGAATTCTAACCGTAGACGGAGCGCACTATTTTCTTTAGCGGAAGTTTAGCGGAAGCAATACAATCTTAAACTATCAATAAACTCATTTTTTAAATCAATATTTTGTTTCAAAGTAATGATTTATTTGGTATGTAGCCATGTAATAAGCTAGTCATGGTTGTTAATGATAAATTAATCATTAGCTAATGGTTTGCAAATATATAATTATGTTGTGACTTTACTTGTTGAGAGGCACATCATTATTAACTCATCATTTAGTAATTGTAGTAATTTACACATAAAGTTGCACTAATAATGCAATAATTAATCATGTATTAATGCATATTAGTTTACCTGTATTATCTGGAAGTTGAAATTCAAGGCATTGGCATTGTTTGGCATTAACATATTAATTAACACTATTAGTTAAAAAAAAAATGTTATTAGGGAATTAATCCACAATGGCATATTTAATTTATAACAATTCATGTATGAAATAATAAATTAACCAGAAATACTCTTAATTAATTCCTAATATTCATGTAGTAATCATTAATGAATAGCTTAGATAATCATGAGTTACACATTAATTCAGTATTATCTGTGCATTAGTTATGCTTATTAGTGCCCCAGTAAGTGTTACCAATTTTTACTTAAACGATCAGATGGCTAGAAACTTAATCTGCATTTTGAGTTCTATCTATTTATGCTCTTGGCAAAGGTCATAACAAAACTAGTGCTAGACATATAAATGTATGATGATTCATGGTTATCACAGGTTTTGAGTGAACACCTGTGAATCTGTGCTTTGCTCCAAATATACATAATAACATAATAACACAGCTAAACAACATAGAAAAATCTTAATGTTAATGTATACATAAACTATTGTTCATTCATGTTAATTCATAATACAAGCTTACATTATATCTTGAGGTTTTCTGTTAGTTAAATACATTAAACAATAAATATACAGAACAAACAGAGGTGTGAAATTTGTATAGTTCTGTAATGAATTATTAACGAAGGAATTATTTTGATCACCAGAAAATCCAACATTCCATGGCATCATGGCGGTACCGAAAGTGGGAAGAAAGCGGCAGAGTCCTATTTGGGATTACTTTCAATATGACTGTGTGTCAGATAAAAGCAAGTGCCTTGCAGTGGAAGATGGTAAAACATGTGGGCAATGTCTGAAAGGAAAAAATCCTACAAATTTGAAAGTACATTTGAGAAGTGCGCACAAAGAGGCTTACCTCAACAAAGTAAAGGAGACCGCCTATAACCTCTCCCATGAAACGGAACCTAACCCCGGTAACGTTACAGGGCTAGGCAGAATGCCGGATACAACCGCAGGACAGAGAACACTACAGGAGTGCTTTCACCGGCGTCCCGGTAGCTGCTGGTTAGTTAATACGCAGGAACACCACAAGCGGGAGGAAGTGTTGGTTAATATGTTTATTGAAACTGGGATGTCTACACAACTGTGTGAGTCGATTGCCTTCAAAAAGTTTGCCAATGTACTCGAACCAAAGTTCAAAACACCTGGAGCTGCAAGAGTCAACAGCCTTATAGGGGCTAAGATGAACACCGCAAAGCAGAAATGAAAAGAGATAATTAAGGATGCGAGGAAGCTGACCCTATGTGTAGATGGTTGGAGCAAGAAAGGGTTAACATCATCTTTTATGGGTGTGTCAGCTTGTTTTTACCATCCGCCCGGAGGCCAGGTTCACCATGCCCTGCTTAACCTGCACCACTTGGAGCACCCTCACACAGGGGAGTCCATTGCTCGCTGTATCAATCAGACATTAGATGCATGGGGTATAAGAGAAGACAAAGTGCTGCTCATTGTGACAGATAACGGCTCCAATATCGTGAAGGCTGTGCGGCTTCTTAGGGATAAAAAGCGAGAGCAGAGCCTTGAGTCAGACTCAGATGGTACTGTTTCTCAGGCACAGCCAAGAGGTGTAGGAGACGAGCAGAATGAACTGTGGATGGAGTCGGAGGGGTCAGACGAGGAGGATGAGGAGGAGACTGAGATTGGAGGCGTTGGTGAGTGTGGTGACAAATGTATATATTTTTTTTATGTTAAAAATGCAGTGTTTAGGGAGGTAAATTTGCATTTTTCTCTCAGTCACTTTTGTATATTTCTCAGATCTGAATTGAAATTGTCAAAACTACTTGTTCAACTTCCACACCATGTAGAAACTTGAGCACATAATAAAAGCAATGTTCATACTCTTTTGAACACATTAAATGCTTTGACACATTTATGATTATGTACAGTTAATCATTGTACATGATCATTTGCATTTCTGATTCCTGCTTTATCAGTTGCTTATCATCATGTTGATCATAATTTATTCTACTGGTTCTCTGTTGAATAATCTTACTTAATCACTACATGCAAAATGACTTAACGTCATTTTTTATAGGCCATGTCAGAAATGGATTAAGATATCCATTGTTTTTTTTTATTTCTGCATCACAATGACATGCTCTGTCAACAAATTACAGTACAAACAGTTAAAGTTTAACTATATGATGTCCAATCTTTTTCAATATATAACTTTATACTGCTAAAATTGATTTGATACATACAGAAGAAAGTGCAACCTTCTGCATTTGTAATCATTAATTTTTTTTTTCATTAAAATCTTAGCCATAGTTTATATCAGAAAATACTTACAAAATACAGTGTTACAACAACATATTGACTGTTTGTAAAAAATTACACAAGGACTTGTCATTCTGATGCACTGACATGTTAACTGAAATTCATATTTACATTTGAGACATACAGAAATGCACTTACTGCTTTGCAAATGTTAATGATTCAAGAAATATTCCAAAGTGCTTGAGAAAAACCATTGTGTTTAACTGCTTAAGTTGGATTGTTACAAATATGTATGAATTTTATGCTTAAATTATCTAATTGTTTTGTCTTTTTGCTTTGCTAAGAACTTGACCTGCCAGAAGATGGGGAGAACAAGTTCCAGAGAATGCCATGCCTGGCCCACACCCTTCAGCTCACTCTTAAAGATGCCATGAAGCACACAAGTGTTCATTCAGTCATAACAAAAGCAAGAAAACTAGTACACGGTGTGAGGAAATCGTCAGCGGCTAATGAAGAATTGATCAAAAGATGTGGCAAAACTCTAGTCCGGGATTGTAGCACACGCTGGAACAGCACTTTTGATATGATGAAAAGACTGCTAGAGACCAGGGGCCTTATTTATAAAACATTGCGTAGGATTTGCGTCAGAAGTGGCGTACGGATGAAACATAGGACGTGCGTACGCACAGAAATATTCAGATTTATAAAACCATGCGCACGCACATCCTACGCAGTTTTCCCTTAATAAATCACAATCAGTTCTAAATGTAGCGCAGCTTTTTCGGCTTCATGTCACGCCCATAGTTGCCCATAAATAGTCCGTGAAACGCCCACAAGTTAATATTCATCGATTGCGAAATCATGGCAAACACAGAGAGGACATAAAAAAAAACGTAACTTCACTCAATGTGAAGTAGAAGTTAACGTTGGCGAGTTGGAAAAGAGGAGAAAAATGTTTGTTTGGAGGGCACAGTGTGGGCATTACTAATGCCAAAAAGACACTTGAGTGGCAAAAGGTTGCAGACGCCGTAAATGCTGTAGCCTCACAACCTCGGACCGTGGCCGAAATAAAAAAAGAAATGATCGGACAAGATCAGCCATTGTGCGTCATTACGCAGTGTGATGGGGCATTTTATTTCCATCCATTTGATTACATCTGACAAGCTACAGATGTCGGTTATAATCTACGTGAAAATGGGAAATAGTTCAGTGCAAATGTAATTTCTTGCAGCTTTCTGAATGGTTGAGACATAGGCCTACGTCATACGTTTATCAAAAATAAAACAAACTAAAGGCATATGCATGAATACCATTCCGTAGCTGATGAAGACATTTTTACTATGAAAACAACTTTCTATCTATCTATCTAATTATCTATCTATCTGTCTGATCTAATTGCATCTATCTGCTCCGCCAGACGGACACATTGACGAGAATATCAGTTTTGTACATTATTTTGTTCTGTTTACCATATTATTTATGAGGATGATTTGCATAACATGCCAATATTATTGCAGAACATATTTCACTTTTCTTTTTGCAAATATGTGTTAATTTGCATTTCTGTTGTAATTTTCGTTTGATTTTGTTTGTTTTACACTGCAGATCGATCGAACGGGTGTTCGTGTAGGCTGTTAATTGTATGACTTGCTTTGTGAAGTCTTCATGTTATTTATGAGAGGCAGTATTGCCATTTCTTTTACACAACGGTCTACAGTTTCAAACACTTTCACGTATTTCTTCCATCTGCCGACGGTGTCGCCATTTCTCATTTCACCCGTTTTTGTGCGTACGCCTGGGTCAGAGCTTGCGTGAAGGACCGCACATTTTCCCGTGAAGTTTGCTTTTTATAAATACCAATTATTGCGTAGAGAGCGGCGTACGCCTTCTTTTGTGCGTACGCAACGTTTATAAATGAGGCCCCAGAACAGAACTAAACCAACTACTTGAGAATTTTGGCATGGACACTCTTCTCACAAGCGATTGGGCTAAGCTAGAGAACCTTGTCAAGCTGCTTGAGCCTTTTGCTGTCCACACAGACCAGCTTCAGAGTGACAGTCAGTCACTCTCACAAGTAGTGCCATGCCTGCTCAACCTTGAGGCACACTTGCTGACGACTGCTGTTGGAAAGCAATTAGCTCAAGTACTACTGAACTCCTTGCGAGAACGTTTTGCTGGCATTCTTAGCCCTGATTCAATACAGTTTGATGCAACACCAGCAGGAGCCTGCCTAATGGATCCAAGTGTTTCGCTGGTTCTTCAATCACCAGACACTGTGCCATTGAAGAGGGCAGCACAGTCCTTTGTGCAGAACCTGGCAGCTCAGTATCACCCAGCTGCTTCTCAGTATGATGGTGCTACTGCAAGGGCAACTCAAACTCCAACAGGAGCCCCTCTAGCTGTCCTTCAGAAATACCGGTTTCTTGCATCCCGTATAGAGAGGGTCAACATGTCCTCCACAAATCAGCCTAATCGGAGTCTGACCGATATTCTGTTGATCGAAATGGAGAAGTATTTCTGCGAAGTGAAACAGGGAGTGTTTAATGAGACACCATTGCAGTTCTGGAGATCTAGAGAAGCTGTGTATCCAAATCTTGCCCCTGTGGCATTGGATCTCGTTAGTGCCCCTGCCTCACAAGCCTTTGTGGAGCGCATCTTCTCTTTGTGTGGACTGCTGTCATCTGGCCTGAGAAACAGAACAACTACATCTCTGGAGCAACGCGTTTTTCTCAAGATCAATAACAAATTATTGCTTTAGTAAAACCATCTCTCTCTTTCTCACCCATGCACATTTGTTCACAAACACACACACACACGTCATATACACAGTCACACAGGGACGGTCACGGGACACAAGTTTATTTTTATTAGTCATGTTCTTGTAGACTTGTACATTTTATGAAATGGTTTTATTGTTGAATAAATTTTCTTAAATTGTATGATGTTTTTGTTGAGTTATTATTACACAATACTTTTTCTGACCTTTTTGAATCTTGCCCCTGACAAATAGCCCATATTACAAAAAAAGACTAAAACTAATACTAAAACTAATTAAAACTAAACTAAAACTAAGCATTTTCAAAAAATAAAAACTAAACTAAACTAGCAAACCCACGTTAGAAACTAATTAAAACTAAACTGAATTTGAAAACACAAAGTTAAAACGAAATAAAAATAAAAACTAATGAATAATGCAAAACTATAATAACCCTGATTGGGATTGGCATTTCAAGACATTATAAACTCAATTGGAGTTAGACAACACGTGTCAGGACCTACTCCTTGCCGTAATCATACTCTAGATCTAATACTATCACATGGAATAGATGTTGATGCCGTTGAAATACTGCAGCAGAGCGATGACATCTCAGATCATTATCTAGTCTCGTGTAAATTACATTTAGCCAAGGCTGCAAAACCGACTCCGTGTTTTAAATATGTTAGACCGATCACTTCTGCCACTAAAGATTGCTTTATCAATAATCTTCCTAATCAGTTTCATCATCTCAGCATCCCGGATAGCTTAGCTTAGCTTAACTTTTAACTCTTTCTTTTCCAGCACTTTAGACACAGTTGCTCCGCTGCGCTTAAAGAAGATTAAAGAACATAGTCTAATGCCGTGGCACAACGAGCACACTCAGGCCCTTAAGAGAGCAGCCAGAAAAATGGAGCGCAACTGGAAGAAAACAAAACTAGAGGTATTTCGGATTTCATGGAAGGAGAGCTCGATTGCTTACAGAGAGGCTTTAAAAGCTGCTAGATCTGCTTATTTTTCAACCCTATTAGAAGAAAATAAACATAATCCTAGGTATTTATTTGAAACAGTGGCTAAACTAACGAAAAAGAAAGCTTCAAGCCCAGAAGTTTCCAAGCAACACAGCAGTAATGACTTTATGAACTTCTTCACTTATAAGATCGATAATATCAGGGACAAAATTATAACTATGCAACCGTCTAATACAGAATCGCATCAGGAAGTGCATTGTAGTTTCCCTGAGGGAAAATTTGATTCATTCGTTGCTATAGGAGAGGAAGAATTTTGCAAACTCGTCAAATCATCTAAATCGACAACGTGTATGTTAGACCATATACCGACTAAGCTGCTGAAAGAGATGCTTCCAGATGTCATAGATCCTCTTCTTAATATCATTAATTCATCTTTGTCTCTAGGATACTTACCAAAAACCTTTAAGCCAGCTATGATTAAACCGCTTGTTAAAAAAACGCAACTTGATCCTACAAAATTAGTCAATTGCAGGCCGATCTCTAATCTGCCTTTTCTGTCAAAGATATTAGAAAAAGCAGTATCCTCACAACTGTGTTCCTTTCTTGAAAGAAATTATATCTGCGAGGATTTTCAGTCCGGATTTAGACCGTACCATAGTACCGAGACAGCTCTCGTTAGAGTCACAAATGATTTGCTCTTATCATCCGATCGTGGTTGTGTCTCTCTATTAGTATTACTTGATCTTAGTGCTGCATTTGACACCATTGACCACAACATCCTTTTAAATAAACTCGAACATTATGTTGGCATTAGTGGAATTGCACTAGCATGGTTTAAATCATACTTATCTGTTATCAGTTTGTAGCAGTAAATGAAGAGATGTCTTATCAATCACAAGTTCAGTATGGCGTACCACAAGGCTCAGTACTAGGACCGCTGTTCACTCTGTATATGCTACCATTAGGAGATATCATTAGGAAACATGGAATTAGCTTTCACTGTTATGCCGACGATACCTAGCTGTATATTTCTTCAAAACCTAACGAAACCTACCAATTCACAAAATGAACGGAATGCATAGCTGATATAAAAAATTGGATGACTAGTAATTTCCTACTACTAAATTCAGAAAAAACAGAGATTCTAATTATTGGACAAAAAACTTCAACACGTAATAACCTAGAATACTGTCTAACACTTGATGGCTGCTCTGTTAAGTCTTCGTCGTCGGTTAGGAACCTGGGTGTGCTCTTTGATACCAATCTTTCATTTGAAAGTCATGTGTCTAGTATCTGTAAAACCGCTTTCTTCCATCTTAAAAATATATCTAAATTACGTCATATGCTCTCAATGAATAATGCAGAACAACTAGTTCATGTGTTTATGACCTCAAGGCTAGATTATTGTAATGCTCTACTGGGTGGTTGCCCTGCACGCTTAATAAAAAAACTACAGCTAGTTCAAAACGCAGCAGCTCGAGTTCTTACCAGAACCAGGAAGTATGACCATATTAGCCCAGTTCTGTCAACACTGCATTGGCTGCCTATTAAACATCGTATAAATTTTAAAATATTGCTGATCACTTACAAAGCACTAAATGGTTTAGCTTCGCAGTACTTGAGCGAGCTCTTAACGCATTATAGTCCTTCACGTCTACTGCGATCTTAAATTTCCGGCCAGTTAATAATACCTAGAATATCAAAATCGACTGCTGGCGGTAGATCCTTTTCCTATTTAGCACCAAAACTTTGGAACAGTCTTCCTAACATTGTCCGGGAAGCAGACACACTCTGTCAGTTCAAATCTAGACTAAAAACACATCTCTTCGGCCTAGCATACACATGACACATTATAGACTTATATAATTCAATGTTAGGCAGCATAGTTTAGAACAGCCGGGACCGGGAACACTTCCCGTAAATCCTGATGTACTTGGTACATCATAAGAAGGATGGCGTCTACGCTAATATTAGTCTCTCTGTCTATCTCGAGGTTTACCGCTGTCCACCGGAACCAGGCCGTATCCAGATCTGATGAAGGACCAGCGCCAGGACACGACGACTCTGCTGACCTGAAGTGTCAACCGGTCTCTCCTCCTCTCCACTCCGACTTCAACAAACAGGAACTGGACAAATACTCTGATTCATTCTTAACTTCTGACCTGTAATGCTCCTGAATCATAATCATACACTGTTCACTCATTGGCCAGAGGAGAACTGGCCCCCGACTGAGCCTGGGTTCTCCCAAGGTTTTTTCTCCATTCTGTCAACTGATGGAGTTTTGGTTCCTTGCCGCTGTTGCCTTACCTTCGGGCTTGCTTAGTTGGGGACATTTAATATTCAACAATATTATAGATCTGCCTTAAAGGTGGACGATGATGAAATTGTTTTTTTTTCTGTATTATTTTTCTGTTATCACTGTGAAGCTGCTTTGATACAATCTGTATTGTAAAAAAGCGCTATATAAATAAAGGTGACTTGACTTGACTATATTTTGCTGCTTTGTGGAAAAAACTAAAGAAGACCAAAAGCGCATTTGCTGACCCCAGAGGGTTAGAGTAATTTCCTTATTGTACGTGTAGAGGCGATTCCTTTTTATTTATCCATGGCACATGCATTTTGTTTCTTTATATGCAGCCCAATGTTATACAATGACTTGTTTGCATTGTTTGGGAATTTTATTTTAATTAATTTGTTAGGCAATAGATTTTTTTTGGTAACACTTTACAATAAGGTCTCTTTTGTTAACACATTAACTAACATGAACTAACAGAGAGCAATAGCCTTTGTTAATGTTAATAAATGAAACATTTGTTCATGTTAGTTCACAGTGCATTAACTAATTTTAACAGATACAACTTTGGATCATAAAAATATCTTATAAAATGTTGAGCTTGACATTAAAGGATAATTCCGGTATTTAACACCTTGAGTCTATATTGTAGTTTGTTTTGGATGAACAAGAGTGGTGGACAACAGTTTTGAAAAATAATGTTAAAGGTTGTTTTAATGACATTTTCGGACATGGCCATTGACTCCAATGTTAAATGGGTCCATGGCCAATTCTATTATAGTCAAAAACTCGAGAGAGGAACCATTGTCAAAAAAATGTTGTCCACCACTCGTTCATCCAAAACAAACTACAATATAGACTCAAGGTGTTAAATACCGGAATTATCCTTTAACTAACATAAATAAATGCTGTAGAAGATTTGTTCATTAATTGTTGGTTCATGTTAACTAATGCTGACAAAGTGAAACCTTATAAAGTGTTACCATTTTTTAATAAAGTTGGCCATAGGAACGTAAAAATAATTTAAAAAGTTAAGGAATCTTACACTGGTTCAAACTAGGCTACTGTATTTGTCACAGGCCGGGGGGTGCGGTGTCGCCCTAGCAACCAGCCAACCGACACCCCCCCGAGCTACCACACCACCCTGAGGAGCTACCCCGCAGCACAAGAGGAGGGACGGACACAGAGGAACAGTTAAAATGCACATTTATTAAAAATGGAAATGTAGTGGGGTGCAACGGCTCAGTGGCTCCATTCGATGGCTCCGTGCAGTGGCTCCGTTCAGTCGCTCCACTCAGTGGCTCTGCTCAATGACTCCATTCAGTGGCTCCGTTCAGTCGCTCCACTCGGTGGCTCTGTTCAAGGACTCCGTTCAGTGGCTCCGTTCCATGGCTCCGTTCAGTCACTCTACTCAGTGGCTCTGCTGTGCTTAACACAGGGAAAGGAAGGGAGTTCAACAGGGCCAACATGGACTCAAGAGAATGTACTCTCAGGGGCGTTCGGCGGCGGTGGCTCTCACATAGGCTTTAATGCAGACTGCATGAAGAGAGGAGACATTCAGAATATGCAGTATATCTTCCAGAGAAAGTACTCACAAGGGGCGTTCGGCGATGGTGGCTCTGTATATAGGCTTTAAGGCATGCAGCATAAAGAGAGGAGACATTCAGAATAGTCAGTATATCTTCAAGAGAGCGTACACACAAGGGGCCTTTAACTGGGGTGCTTCAGCATAGAGTAAAAACAAAAGTAAAGAACACAAAAACACTTTTGGGCTCAGGCTGGCGTGCAGGGAGCTAGCTGGACAGTGAGTGTCCTAAGGTCACACCACTCATCAAATTCCACTCCACACGACACTCACACTCACTAGGTGAAAGACACACAGGTGCCAACGGCAAAACACTCTGTGAAGAAACCACCACCAAAAGGGGACAGACAGCCAGCTCCCCTGCACGGGGCGGGCCTTCAGCTCCTGAAAGAAACAAAAAAACTATATAATACACTTTCACAATTGGCTGCAAACTTATGAAATTATAATAAACCAAATTCAACAAAGAAATCAACACTCTGCAAATTACTGAGCACAGTAGTTAACCTGGCTGGTGGTGACCTAGCAGGTTTACAATGTGGCCACGTTACAGCAGCCAAAGGCTATGAACAAAAATGAAATGAACCACACACAAACAAAAATACAATTTAAACATTAAATCACAGAAATCGAATCCAGGATTACAAAACAGAAAAGAAGATGTTGCTCACTTCACAGTCTGTGAGGAACACACAGGGCACAGGACTCAAGGATAACCAAACGGCTGGTGGTAATATACATTAAGGGGGGCTAAATTATACCATCACATGTAGTACGCCATACATGGGCGAAAGGCTCGGAAGCTAGCCACACACTAGTACCACCAGCATCTACAACCATATGCAGATGCAAAGTAAGCTAACGGAAACAAATAATGAATCACGATGATCACAGTGATATTAAATGGCAGCAGAAAACAACAGTGCCGTCTTAGCGACGTTATCAATGGAGCATTTTGCCTCCAGTCCACAATGATGAACCGCTCACAAGTGGTTTAACGCAGTCTCGTTCACAATAGGCAACCCGCAAGTGTACAGAGATGTTACATCTGTTCAAACACATTAGCCGCACTATGATGAAAACAGGGGTTTACCAGAGATCACATCAAAACAAATGTTAGCCTGTCAGAATAAACATACCTCGGATAGGGACAGCCTGTACCCAAAAACAACGTCGCATTGATTCGAACAGTAACCTGGCTCCCACGGAACTGCACATGCACCCACAACACTGTCTGTGACGATGACGTATCCCCGGATGACCTGAACTCCGCCTTAAGTAAGCCAGGGGTGGCTGCCGATAGGTTGTCATCCCCGTCACTCAACACAAATCACAGGGCGGAATCTAACCCGCCTTGCCACACTGACATTTTTCAAAATATCTTCCTTTGTGTTCAGCAGAAGAAAGAAATTCATACAGGTTTAAAACAACTTGAGGGTGAGTATATGATGACAGAATTTTCATTTTAAAGTGATCTATCCCTTTAAATTCAACTAGAAAAAGAGGAAAATAAAGCAGTAAGCCACTTTTGCATGTGGATGAAAATGTTTGGATATAAAATAAAGAAATTAACAACATATTCAAGAGATGACAATTTTCGGATTTCGTAATAAAAATAAATAATATTGTTAAGGATAAAATAGTGGGTCACATAAGAACTATTAAATATTTAAATATTTATTAGAATTTAAATCAACCCTAAATGTATTCACAAAATAAATGGGCAGCAGTTTCTTCAAAAAGACCACAAAATGAGCAAGTTTAATCAATATCAAGATATTTACAGATAGATGAATTAAACGTGTCGTTCAAATCTTTTAAATTGTTGCGTGTGTGATAACGCGTCGTAGGTCAAGTCAAGTCATCTTCATTTATATAGCGCTTTTAACAATGTAGATTGTTTCAAAGCTGCTTTACAGAGATAAACGTATAATTTAAGGTAACAGATTGTTTGGTCACATGATAACGTCAACATGGCAGATGTCCAGTGCACATTCATACTCAACGAGATCTGGCTATAAAGTACCTACTCTTTTAGCGCTAAGTAAGTACTTATTAAAATTAAGTACCTACTCATTGAGTATGTGGTTTCGAACGCAGCCCATGACACTAGGCTTGTTGGACTTCATGCAGCTCTGCGCAGACCAATCGGCGGCTGACTTGAAACAGTGCATACCGGTTAGAAATTTTGTCCGACTTGATACAGCGCCGACGCCACGTGACTGTGACGTATGCCATCAAAGTACCGCGAGAGCGATTCGAGGGTAGCCGGACAACTCAGCCAGCGCAGCTTCTCAAGAGCGGCTGCACAAGCTCTGATGACGACACAGCTGTTCCACGATTGGCCGGATTCACCGCATGACAACGATCACGTGTGTTTCGTATTTATTTGAACACCTTTAGTTCCTCTAAAGCTCACAAATCTGTTTTTTATAACAACTAAACACTCTTTTCATGTAATTGCGATGTTATATTGTGTCATGTTTATCAAATTGATTGATTAAAACTGATTAAAAAACCGTTGACTCCACTTCATTGATAGTAGCTTTTGTTGAACTTTATTCTTGTTCAAACAGATGCTGTATGAAGCAGTACATAAAGTATTGAATGAAAATGTCTCTGAAACATGTGTGTATTAGGCTATTTGGCAAATATTGCATTTATTTCACTTCAGCTGTGGTAAAGTTTGCAGACACCATATGAACGGTCACTACGGGAACAGAAAGTGTCCGACTTCATGTCTCCGTTTGCAGCTCCTCCCCGCCGGCACGCAGCTACTCTCGCTGATCGGTTACATCCAGCCGCAGCCGATGTCCAAGACACCTAATGACATGAAACGTGACCAAGACAAGACCAAATCGTGACAATTGAGTCTGGTGAAATTCGAACATTTAATAGCCTTTTGGCTGGTGGTCGAAAAAGTACATTTCAAACCCTGGAAGAGACATTAAAAAAACATGTTAAAATGAAAACAGAATAAAATATATAAAATAAAAATAGACAGAAATACGGGTAGACTACAATTCCACAAAGAAATTAATTTAATGGCACAGCAGAAGCCTGCTGTATAAGTTAAAAATACACAGACACATGGAACAATAACACACATGATCCTTTATTGTTAAAGAGAACATCACAAAAGCAAACGTTAAGAACAAACTTTACAGTGAAGTAGGAGACATCTTGTGTTCAGCACTTACACTTCTATAATGAACAACATTTACTTATTCAAAGATTCATAAGTCTTCAACGAGGAAGAAGGAGCAGATGTTATTTTAAGGATTTTTAAACCGGAAACAGGACTAAATTATTTCAGCAGAGACAAATTTTATGTCTTAAGCGAGTAACATGCAGGTGTGTCAGGAGAGCATCATTACAGAACACAGATCAAATAGATTACAAGATGAGAGTAAATACGTTAAAATATTACAATGGAAGTTTTATCAACACTTTTTTTTTTTTTTACTTAAAAGTTACTATATGTTAAATTAAAATAATTTTTTTTTAACAGACTATTTTTGGCCATTTTTAGGCCTTTATTGACAGGACATCTGAATAAATGCTCAAAAAGGGGAGAGAGAGGGGAGAATGACATGCAGCAAAGGGCCAAAGGTCGGGGTCAAACCCAGGCCAATAAAGAGTACACCTCTACATGTGAGCGCACGCTCCAGCAGCTGAGCAATCCCTTGTCAACACAAAATATCTAAACTAACCTGCAGCTGACGGCAGAGTGAAGGAACCACGGTCATCGATTAGAGAGTTGAGATTGTTCTTGATATTTAAAAAATAACTCTTTAAACCTTTGATCGGTTCATACTTTGAGTAAACAGTATCCATTAAAGTCTTCTTAATGTCATGATAAACACACGGGGTAAGGTCTAGGAGAGTCAGCATTCCTACGACACCATTCAATTTCATTATTTTGCACATAGCATACCATTTTGCTGTAAGGATAGCCGAATTCAGTTGATAACTTAAACATTTCTGAATTGATCTTGTAGGTCTTGTATTTCTCCAGCAAATTATCCAGGTACCGTAAATACTCATTGACTGCAGCTTTGATTTCATTTACACAGTCTGATGCAGGTTTACCAGCCTGAATATCTAGTCGAGCGCCATGGATCAACATCTGGACGTGGAAGGCGGCTCCGTTGACCCAGATCTTGAACCCACGGCTGCTCATCTGTCCATCCAGCAGCAGGGAGTTTCTGAGGATGGTGAGATGGTTGCTCAGCTGATGTTCCAGTCTCTTTATTTCCACCCGTAATCGTTGGTTATCGTCCATGTACATGCAGTGGCGTTTCAGATACTCTGACATTGTGTCTCGGACACTCGAAGCTTTCTCCTCCCCAAACACACGTCGTAACAGGCTGTATGTGTCAACACTTGTCTGAGTGCCGCCCTTGATGGCGATCTCTATGAGCAAGGAAATCACCAAAGCTCCAAGTCCAACAGCATTCGGGACTGAAGTCAGTGCACCAAAGGTAGATCCAAGACTGCGGACATAACCCGGCACCGTGTTGAGCATCTCCTTATTGAAAGCCTGCAGCACAGCGTTAGAGTCAGAACCAGAATATTTTAGCAGAGAATCATCTATGCCTACATCTGGTAAGAGGCATGGTTGATTTGACATGTCTTCATAAATCTGAAGAGCAGCCCTCTCATAGTTCTCTTGTGATAATGTGTCGCCCATGATTATTCCTCCCGATCTGTGATCGCTCACACAAAGTTCAGATGTCCCCCGACCAGCAGACTGAACACTATAATCAGAATACTGAGATAAAACCCAGCCAGCTCCTTCACATTTAACCAGGATGACAACTCCAGCAGCCAATCAGACCTCTGGAAAATGGTTATGCGTAGGTCTTATATAAGCACAATGTTTTTGTGTTGTTCATTCATTCACTGGACTTATTCTGAGGCTGCATGTGTACAGGAAAAGACAAGTTGATTTTCCGCCTAATTGATCGCATCTATTCTGTCGCAAAAAAATTAATTAGTTTTGCCCTTTCTCAGCATTCTCCGCCCGTGAGGAGGATCCGATGCTCAAACTATCCGAGGAGCTGTATATTTTGAGCATCGACGCGAGAGCATGCGAGGACTCGCCACCCCATTCTCCTGCATTTGAGGAGCTGCTGGAGGTTGTGACCAGGGCAGTGGCTAAGTTAAACATATATATAGGATGATTTACCATGATATACCACATTCTAGAATCATTTACCAGGATTCTAGCATGATTTACCTTATTTACTATGAGTGACCATGTTTCTAGCTTTATTAACCATGATTTACCACGTTGCTAGCAATTATGGAGTGATATATCTGACAAAATATGATTGTGTTATAATAGTAATTGTTATATAAGGGATTTTTTAGTGTCTAAATATATGAAAGTTAAAGCACATGTGAAAAGACTATTAATAAGTAGAATGTCCAGCAGAGGGCAGTAGAAGACCACTTATTGGCTCACTTTCATTTTGAACTACTTGGTTTCACCAGTATTCTACACACACACACACACACACACATTCTTGCGCAGACCCTCTCATGGGGCCCACCAGTTTTTTTATGCGTTGTGGGATCCACCCTTTCCAGTGGTCCTACACTGCTGTAAAAAACAACATTAGATCAAAAAAAAAATCTCAATCATTAATATCACTTCAATTTGACAAATTTCTAAAGTTTGTCGAAAAAGGTATTTGGCCCCTTGTGGGGACCGTTTCTAGGCTTGCCGACTTGTGGGGTCCGCCCACATACACACATACATACCAAGTTTTTATATGTTAATGGGGCCCAAGGTCACTATCTGCAGCTGCTGACCAGCCTTTATTATTGCTCCCAGTTTCCTTATTTTGGACTAAAATAGTTATTTTTGTAATGAGTAATTATGTATATATGTGAAACTTTCCATCTGCCTTTACAGATTACAAGACATACGGTTTCAAAGACAAAACTGAAATGACCAATTTTATTGTAATGACACAGTTTATGCCACACAGTTGTCAGTCAATAAACTTTTTATGAAATTATTCAAACAAAGTATTAATTTAATGTCTAGAGGTCTGTACAATCTGCACTCAATGTTTGAACAACATCAGCCTGAACTTTTATGTAAACCCAACAGTTTCTCTTATATAGACATTGAAATTATATGTTTCATTGGACTGCATCCATAATGTCATGTTAACACAAGTTGTTCTTTCCAGTGAAGCCTCAAATTTTGAAATCATGATACAGAGATATTTAAAGAAATGAAAAATCCTTTGAAATATTTAACATATGCCCCACACACTTTCAGTGTTCAGGCCCTAAAATAAAATAAAAAATGTATTAAAATAAATAAGAATATATCAATATCCATCCAACATCCACAGATCCAACATCCATCCATCTATCCAACATCTGTTCAATATCCATCCATCCATATATCCAACATCTATTCAAGATCCATCCATCCATCCATATATCCAACATCTGTTCAACATCCATCCATCCATATATCCAACATCTATTCAAGATCCATCCATCCATATATCCAACATCTGGTCAACATCCATCCATCCAGCCATCATCTACCCTACATCCATCCAACATCCATCCATCCAACATCCATCCAACATCTACCCAACATCCATCCATCCAACATCTACCCTACATCCATCCATCCAACATCTACCCTACATCCATCCAACATCCATCCATCCATCCAACATATGATGTTTTATAAACAAAGTTCGGGAGGAGCACGTTCAAATAATTGATCCAATTATCACATCATTCCAACCAGCTGTCAACAATCAGTAATCAACATTTCTATCCAATCAGCATGAGTGCAGACCTATATAAATACTCATTCGACTCACCAACGTTCCTCGACAGTTTTTCAGCATCCCTCCACCACCCCGTCTCCTCACACTCGCCTGGTTACTTCCTAAACCAGCAATACGGGGGGAGTACTCTGGGTTCGGGCCGAATACCGAGCCCGGAGCCCTCTCCTCGGACAGCACGCCAAATATGCATACCATTTATTTCATCTGACTTATTTGTGAGTGTGAACTCGTGAACTACCCTACATCCATCCAACATCCATCCATCCATCCAACATCCATCCATCCAACATCCATCCTACATCCATCCAACATCTACCCTATATCCATCCATCCATCCAACATCCATCCTACATCCATCCAACATCTACCCTACATCCATCCAACATCCATCCATCCATCCAACATCTACCCTACATCCATCCAACATCCATCCATCCAACATCCATCCATCCAACATCTACCCTACATCCATCCATCCATCCAACATCTGGTCAACATCCATCCATCCATCCATCCAACATCTGGTCAACATCCATCCATCCATATATCCAACATCTGTTCAACATCCATCCATCCATATATCCAACATCTATTCAAGATCCATCCATCCATCCATATATCCAACATCTGTTCAACATCTATTCAAGATCCATCCATCCATATATCCAACATCTGGTCAACATCCTTACATCCAGCCATCATCTACCCTACATCCATCCAACATCCATCCATCCAACATCCATCCTACATCCATCCAACATCCATCCATCCAACATCTATCCTACATCCATCCAACATCCATCCATCCAACATCTACCTTACATCCATCCAACATCTACCCTACATCCATCCAACATATACCCTACATCCATCATCTACCCTACATCCATCCAACATCCATCCATCCAACATCTACCCTACATCCATCCAAAATCCATCCATCCAACATCCATCCTACATCCATCCATCCAACATCTACCCTACATCCATCCAACATCCATCCATCCAACATCCATCCATCCAACATTCATCCATCAAACATCTACCCTACATTCATCAAACATCCATCATCTATCCTACATCCATCCATCTCTCGAACATCCATCCAACATTCATCCATCCATCTATCAAACATCTATTCAATATCCATCCAACATCCATCAAATTAAAAATTAAATTAAATAAGAACTGTGAAATGTGTATATTTGTAGGCACTGTGAAATGTGTATATTTGTAGGCCACTGGAAAGCCATAAAACCTGAGCAAACCCCTACAACAACAACAACAACAACAAAAAGGTTACAACAGAACATAACCAAAGACAAAACATTTTAAGATCTTAACTCAAATGTTTTGGTTTTACCTCAGTTCCATTAGGTGCTTTCACACTAGACTTTTCTTCTCAGGGCTGTAATGCGATTTTTAACATAATATTTAACTGCTTTCCAGTCTCTATTTCTGAGAGCTTGAGGTTCTGCAGTAATACAGCGCTGACACTCTTCTTTACCAGGAACTTGATTCATTACAATAAATCTCCTCAAATGTGTGTCCACTGCAGCACACTCGTCTGGGGTCCAGCTTCTTTTGACGGCCGTTTGTTTTCCTATGTAGGCAAAAACACAAAACATTGTAGGTTTTCTTTTATAAAGAAATTTAAATCTTACTTAACCCTGTAACACCCACTGTTTCAGAATTACAACAATTGTGGTTATTCCCCAAAACCCCTTTTGTCTTTTTTTTATTGTTTGTTTGTTTATACAACCACATCAATCTGATCTGTGGGTCCTACATTTTATTCCAACCATGTAATTGGATCCAGGATTTGTATACAAAGCCCACCCTTAAGTCAAGAAGTGACACATCCTACAACTTTCTGATCAAGCAACATCCCTTTGATTTACTGGACTGGATTCATCTTCAAGTAAAATGCTTGGAATATGTTTTTCTGTGTTTATTACAGTGTCTAGAACAAGGACATATAGGGCCCTATCTTGCACCCAGCGCAATTGACTTTGAACACCGACGCATGTATCATTCCTATTTTGCACCCGCGCACAGCGGACTTTTCCCTCCACAGACGCACGTCGGTAAATTAGGAAATGAACTTGCACTCGCGGGGGCGGTTCAGCGCAAAGAGGCGGCGTGTTCCGGCGCAAAACTTCCATGGTGCTATTTTCCAGTTTTAGAAAGCAATTGCGCCATTGACCAGGAAAAAAACAGTCTAAAGACAGTGGCGCGTTGCGCGTTAGTGATATGGTATTTTAAGGGCGCGTGCTTGGCCATAATGTTAACGCGCATCCACTTTGATTCTCTAATATAAACAGATGCAGCAGTTTTCATTTTTGCAAATCATACATTATTACAAGGAAAAATATTTACACACGAGGGAAATCATTGTTGTGTCCGTGAAGATGTGAAAAAGATCTATCTAGATAAAAATAAAAATAAATCTAGATTAGGCTACACATTTACTACCCAAATTATACGCCTGTTTAACCGAAGCTAATTTGGGTGGGTTTCTCCCATCATCCCCATACAATGTCACTTCTCTGTGTTTTACAGCCCTGACGAGAACGTCGGTTTCCTCGGCTGTGAACCGCTCCTGGCGTGCGCTGGCAAATCCGCCGTTATAATAGCAATCCGCCGTGGAACAAGCGCGCCGGCTCTTAAAGGGAATGTGAGAGGACGCTCTGATTGGTTTATTTCACGTTACGCCCAAACCACACCTATGAATAATGAAGCTACTTCAGACCAACCCATTTTAGATTTGCGTCGGGCGCAAGAGTCATTTATCCCGCCGGGAAAATAGCAACAGCGCCGGGATCCGCCCACAAAGTTACTTGCGCTTTGCACTTTGACACTTGCGTTTCAGATCGTTAAAATAGGGCCCATACAGTAAATGTTGAAAATATGCCCTACATTTTGTTTAGAGCTTGTTTTATAAATGTTGCAATATTACAATGTTGGATGAGAGTGGGAGTCATAATTGCCCTGTATTTAAGAGGAACATCTTGAGGGGAACTCAAATGAAAATGTTCACAACAAATTATACATGATTTAAACAGTATACCCTTTAGCTTTATATCGGATTACATATTCTATACTGTATTAGAGAGTAAAGTTGAAAGATATATTGCCATATCTAAACATTATAATTTGCTATAAAATTCTGCAGGACTTTCTAACAAAGAAATTCTGTTTGTGCAAATCTGCCCTTTCTTAGTCTACTGATAAACAAAATGTTCTTATCATTTTATAGTTAAAGTGCTTATCATTAGGCCTATAACCTTTATTTAACCAGGTCTGTCCCATTGAGATCCAAGATCTCTTTTGCAAGAGACACCTGGCCAATCCTCCAAGTTGTGCGGGATGCTCCTGGTGCTTTGTTCTGGCACAGGTGTAAATGTTCATCACTGTTAGATTTTGTTGTAAACTGGACGCTGAATGCATTCCTGTAAGGATTACAATCACAGTCTACTATAGGTGAGCCATTATGTATAGTGTGACCGGTGAGATGTGTGAATAGGCTGCTTCAGTCCAAAGTGTGAACACGTCATAATGAGGCATGTGTGCTATTTGTATATACAATGTACATTTATAAACGAGCATTTTCTATTTTTCCAGCGTGTGAACATATCTCCGATACTACTCTCTATAAAAAACAATCGGATTGCTTTGATATCGCTAGTTATATCCAACTTTCCGAACTTCCGTTACTATCTCTAACGTTAGCCCGCTAGCATTGCACGCGTGGTCTCGCCTAACGACCGTCTTATTTACACTCGAATCACTGAAATCGCTTTGTTTGTGTTGGAGTTTGTGTTTGTGCTTCGAATCGCTTTGTTTGTGTTTGGAGTTTGTGTCTGTGTTTCGAACCGCTTTGTTTGTGTTGGAGTTTGTGTTTGTGTTCGAATCGCTTTGTTTGTGTTGGAGTTAGTGTTTGTGTTCGAATCGCTTTGTTTGTGTTTGGAGTTTGTGTTTGTGTTTTGAATCGCTTTGTTTGTGTTTGGAGTTTGTGTTGTGTTTCGAATCGCTTTGTTTGTGTTTGGAGTTTGTGTTGTGTTTCGAATCGCTTTGTTTGTGTTTGGAGTTTGTGTTGTGTTTCGAATCGCTTTGTTTGTGTTTGGAGCTCCGTCGAATTGATTCATAAATCCTTGATTTTCTTCTTTACACTCATTTTTGTGTTTCGAACCGCTTTGTTTGTGTTTGGAGCTCCGTCGAATTGATTCATAAATCCTTGATTTTTTTCTTCGTTACACTCATTTATAAACGAGCATTTTCTATTTTTTCAACGTGTGAACATATCTCCGATACTACTCTCTATAAAAAACAATCGGATTGCTTTGATATCGCTGGTTATATCCAACTTTCCGAACTTCCGTTACTATCTCTAACGTTAGCCCGCTAGCATTTGCACGCGTGGTCTAGCCTATCGACCGTCTTATTTAAACTCGAATCACTGGAAGGATACGGGTTCTATCCATGATTTCAGTCCTAAATTAGTAGTGATATTGGTAGCATCACTGTTCATTTATTGTTCATCTGACATAATGGCGAATACATCAAATGTGTGTCTACCTCTGAGTGCAGGTGAGGACACGTTTGAGCTGCATTCGGTGCGGTTGGAGCTGGAGTCCGTGGAGAAGCAGATCCGTGATCTGCTGGGGAGGCAGGCCGAGCTGCGAGACCGACGATCAGCGCTTGAAGCATCACGCGCCGATGCTCACAAGTCAGTGGTTAGTAACTTTTCGACTCCGGCCTCCTCTACTCCGTGTATTTCTCTGCACAGGACCCGAGCATCCCTGCCCTCATTCACCCCGGCACCGACACAGCACCATGGACCCTGGATGATTCCACAACGGAAGACGCGAGCCAGGACCAGAGCAAGGACCTCTCCGCCCCTCCCGGTCTTCGAGATCTCCACCCGGAACCGCTTCTCCCCTCTTCGCGAGACGGAACGCGACGACGCTGTGATCATCGGCAGTTCCATGGTCCGGCATGTCCGCGCTACCTCAGGTAAAGGTATGGTGCGCACTCACTGCTTTCCTGGTGCTCGTGTTCTCGATGTCGCTGCGCAGGTCCCCGAGATCCTGAACGGTGACGAGCGCGTCGGAGCTGTCGTGCTGCACGCGGGGGTGAACGACATCAGGCTGCGGCAGACGGAGGTTCTGAAGAGGGACTACAGGAGCCTGATCGAGACGGTACGCATAACATCGCCTGAAGCAAAGATCGTCGTGTCTGGACCGCTTCCCACGTACCGACAAGGACAAGAAAGGTTCAGTAGATTGTTTGCACTAAATGAATGGTTAATGTCATGGTGTAATGAACAGAGACTGCTCTTTGTAAATAATTGGAATCTGTTTTGGGAGCGACCTAGGCTCTACCGTGCTGATGGCCTGCACCCCAGCAGAATCGGAGCGGCTGTTCTGTCGGACAACATCTCCAAGACGTTACACACCATATGACTAGTAAGTCAAAGTCCAAATCACATTCTTTGCTGTCCCAAATTAATTGATATAAGTACCAGTGTAGAACACTTTATAGAAACTGTGTCTATTCCTCGTTTAGTGAGGCCAAACAATAAATCTACTGTAGGATCTAAGAAAAATCTAATTGTGATTAAACCAGAAAATCTCAATATTAGTGAACAAAAACAATTTCTGAAGCTAGGTCTTCTAAACATTAGATCGCTTACACCTAAGGCGGTTATTGTAAATGAAATGGTCACTGATAATAGCTTCGATGTACTTTGCCTTGAAACCTGGCTTAAATCGAATGATTATTTCGGTCTTAATGAGTCCACTCCACCAGGATACGGTTATAAGCATGAGCCCCGTCTGATTGGTCGTGGCGGCGGTGTTGCAACAATCTATAGAGATATTCTTAATGTTACTCAGAAAACAGGCCACATGTTTAATTCGTTTGAAGTACTTGTGCTAAATGTTACGCTCCTAGATGTAAGAAAGAAATCCCTATTATCTCTAGCCTTGGCTACTGTATATAGACCACCAGGGCCTTACGCTGATTTCCTAAAAGAGTTTGCAGATTTTCTCTCAGATCTATTAGTCAATGTCGATAAGGCAATAATTGTTGGAGATTTCAACATACACGTTGATAACACAAATGATGTGTTAGGGGCTGCGTTTACAGATTTATTAAACTCCTTTGGGGTCAAGCAAAACGTTAGTGGTCCCACTCATCGTCTTAATCATACTCTAGATTTAATTATATCATATGGAACCGATCCAACCGATATAGATATTTTATCTATTGTATAGAACATTTCAAGAAGGACCATGGCATTTCTGTGTGATCACAAAGACAAAAATGGTGCCAGTGCTGTAGAACAGCACCAAGAAGAAAATGGGGTTTCAATTATCACAGTGCCTTTCTAAAGATGGGGCTTTTGGAGCGTGACTTCCTAGACTCTGTGAGAGAGGGTGATAGAAAAAGGACCTGCCGCCTTTGGAAATTTAAAATGCTTCATTTTAAAGACGCCCAGAGACACAAGTACAGCTTGGAGGCACTGAAATTGCAATTTGACATTCAAGCAATGCAGAGTCCACGAGTGGCCCACAGAATGATGTGGAACAGAACTCCCAGAAATTATATTTTATTACTGGATCAAGTGCTGCCGAAAAAGATACGTCTTCAGCAGTTTCTTAAAGATGGCTACAGACTCAGCAGCTCTGGCTGAGTTAGGCAGATCATTCCACCAGCAGGGAACAGTCATGGTAAAGGTCAGAGAGAGAGATTTTGTCCCATAAATCAAGCCTGATTCACAATGTCTAACTTTTTTATAGATTTTTATTCAAAAATATTAATTTCTCTGCTGTGGAAGGACTTAGCCTACTTCTTTTTTTACAGATAATTTCTCCAGCCTTTGAAAATATCCTCTCACAAGGGACACTTGTTGTTGGCAATACAAAGATATTTTTTTGCATACAAATGAGGAAGCCTATGTATCTATCTATCTATTAATCTATGTATGTATCTATATATCTATCTATTAATCTATCTCTCTATATATATATAGCCTATATATATGTAACAGAGTTTAAATGTTGTTAAATTCATGCATTAATTGGAAAACTCAACATTGGCTGTTACGTCCCTTGCATTTGTGGGCGGAGCTACGTCACTACCAGCAGAGTTTCACATCTCTCACTGCTGGTAAGTCGCATTAATAACCGCTGCATCATAAACTGAGTTTAAATTGTTTACAAGTGTAAGGTTGGACTTTTATACTACACACAAGTTTACTTTATGTATCTGTCAGTGCAGTCATGTGATATATTTGCGATGATAAAATTATGTGTGTAACCTGCTTGTAAACTCAGTATCTCTGTTTATTTCTTTCAAGACATTGAGCGACATTGATGCGTTAATGTACATTTAACCAGCTTTTGGTCGTGTTTATCCCAGGTATGTGTTATATTTGGAGTTGTCATGTTCTGTGTGGAAATGTGTTGGCCGAGTTGAGTATTAGCATTAACACGTGTGTTATGTGCTCGCACGTGCTGAATTGTGTAGCTGCGCCATTTTAGGTTGCCGTTTTTCTTCTTTCTGTATTTCAATTATACAAAATATGTAAAAGATGGTTACTTAAGTTTATAGTTTTCTGCATTTATGTGAATAGATGAGAAATGAGAACAGAGAAAGTGATTTATATTTTATTTCTTTAATGTATGTTTTATTTCGAGTTTTAGTCCACTATATGTTCACGATCACTCACTTTGTAAAAATGGATTCAGCAGAGTTTCACATCTCTCACTGCTGACATTGAGCGACATTGATGCGTTGATGTACATTTAACCAGCTTTTGGTCGTGTTTATCCCAGGGCCCAGTAAAGTGATCTGAGTGACCATCCATCTGCTCTCAGTGTGATTCCATCCACACAAACACACACAGTCACACACACACATATATATATATATATATATGCATCTATTAATGTGTCACTATAGGCTACTCTGTCTGTCTCTAGCCTATCAATCAATGTGTAGATTTAAATGTAAGCCTAAATATAACTAAACAAATCGCACTATAAATTTCACTATATCACCAAAAATCCGCTATCTCAAAATCAAACTCCTCTCACAAAAACCAAATATATGCGTTGATTTCACTTTTATACAGATGTGCGATTGTGTGGTCTGTTCCCGACCGTGTCAATCAAACGCTGATTTGGCGGATCACACCTGATGAAACACTTAGTGAAACACTTCGAGGCTTCGTTTGGTCATAGTCATGTGACATGGGTGTTTTGAATCACGCTTCAGATCAGTGTTTCGAAACATATGCGCTTTGGGATCTCGCAAAGCTTCGGAACGACTGTTTCGCGTCAGCCATCCCTACTGTGCAGTTAGACCACTTTTTTTCAGGCAATATGCTAAAGTGGGGAGATGTGATCGGATGCTAAATTAGGATCACATGGTGAGTCAAGTCCTCCTGGGAAGCTCTGAGAATGCATATTAGATGTGCAATTTATGTTTTATTATTATGTTTATTATTATTATGTTGCCACAGAGAATGAAGAAAAAATTAGTTTGGTCACTCAAGCCTATCATCTCATAATCTGGCTAAATGAGTAGTGTTTTCTGGCAAACTTTATCTCTCTTCTTCATTAACTGTACACAATGCGTACAAATTACATTGAACTATCAGCAGTAAGAAATACATTTGAAAATTGAAAACAATTCGGTTTGATTGAAAACAATTCGGGAGTTCATGAGCAACTCGTAAATATATATATATTTTTTACATGATTTGACCATACCCATAGTCAATGTTTTTACTATTTACTGATACTTACAGGAAATGGACACAAGAAAAGTTTACGGGCGGAAGGAATATGATCGAGCAGTTAGGGTCATTCCTTCTGACAGTGAGCTTGAGGAGAGCGACAATGAGGACAGTGAGGTTGAGGAGAGTCAGGAAGACTGGATCCCTGAATCAGGTTTGAGAGGCAGTTTTGGAGGTCAGGGGTCAGTTAAGGGTCAGTCAGCAAAGTAACATGTGTGTGCGTGCATGTGTATGTGTGATGTGTGCGTGTTTGTTTGCATGCATGTCATTGTATGATGGAGGGTATATGACACACACACTTCCTGCTGTCTTTTTTAGGAGAATGCCTGTCTATTGACAATGAGACAGAGTCTGAGGATGAAGATGTAGAAGAGGTTGATGTTCCACGCCTACCCCGGTGGAGAACACCCCACAATGCATACTTCAATGCTTACCCAGAATGGCAGGACCTGCTTCCAAGATCTGATGAAATCATGTCCCCCCTCCAGTACTTCAAGCAGTTTTTCTCTGCAGGCATTCTGGAAGTTATTGTAGAACAGTCAAATCTGTATGCGATACAATGTGATTTTGTATCCAAACAAGCCGCTTAACCTCACCATAAAATAATTGGAGCAGTTCCTGGAGATTGTGGTGTACATGTCATTGTTTGGTTTACCAGGCAACCACATGTTTTGGAACAAAGCCTGTCCCAAGTAGCTGACACCATGACACTGAATAGATGGGAGGCCATCAAAAATGTGAAGCACCTGCACTTCAATAACAATGAAGAGAGACAGGAGGATAATTATGATCCACTCCACAAGATCCGACCACTGGTTACTCATCTAACCTCAAAACTGACATCAATCCCAATGAGTGAGAAGCTGGCTGTTGATGAACAGATGGTCCCATTCAAGGGAAGAAACAGGTTGAAGCAATACTTACCATCAAAACCAAAGAAATGGGGCTACAAGATTCTCGTCTTGGCTGGCTCTGATGATGTCCCGTACAACTTGGAAATCTACACAGGGAGAGTTGTACAACCCCCTGAGCTAGCAGATGTGGGAGCAAGTAGCAATGTTGTCCTCCGCCTGGTTACACTGCTTGCAGTGTATCGGATCAAAATCAAGTGGTACCACCGGCTTGTGTTCCACTTTCTGGATATGATCATCATGACCACATGGCTGCTCTACTGAAGAGATTGTGAAAGTAATGGCATGAGAAAGAATGAACATATGAAGCTGTATACCTTCAAATCCTACATTGCTGAAGCCCTATGCAAAAGTGGAAAGAGCCTGGAGCGCAAGAAAGGTCGCCCTTTGTTCCACAATTGCTGGCGAGTATGAGGAAAAGAGGAGAAAAGGACCCGCTACTCCAATTCCAGTCCCTGATGTGCGCCTGGATGCCACAGCTCACTGGATGATTATGGCTGAAAAGAAGGGGAGATGCAAGGTACCAGGGTGCACAGGTACATCAAAAGCCAAGTGCCGGAAATGTGATGTTCACCTCTGTTTTACATCCCCCAGCAACTGCTTTCTGAGGTTTCACACAGAATAGCTAATCAGAGTATGCTTTGTAAAAAAGAGATGCACTGATTCAAACAATAACCAATAAACCACACAAACACACATTCCCACACACATACACACACAATCATTCGGATGTTGGTTAATATGTTTATATGAAATGTAAGAAACATGTATACATGGTGTTGTAATTAGTAGTACTTTGTTTATTTGATTGATCATTGTTTATTTGATTGGTTGGAAACATTTGTTATTGATGTTTGTTAACCCTTTAAAACCGGATGTGTCGTCGCTGACACAGCCAACCTGTCACAGTGTCTGGTGGTTCCCTGGGTTTAACATTAGAGGTCTCAGTTTTCACGGTGTCTAGGCATTTTCACTACACTTCCCATAATCCTGTCTGTCACTGATTGTTAATTTCCTTCAGCTGTCTCTCGTCACCTTGTTTGCACTTGTGTATATATACCCTGTCTGTTTCAGTGTTTGTCACGGAGTCCTTGTTAATGTCCCCACACTTCCGTTCCTGTTGTTGCCTGTACCTTGTTTTTGTCTTGTGTCTTCGGATTGCCATTATGGATTATGACCCTTGCCTGGACTGTTTTGTGAGTACGGATTACCCCTAATAAATACTGCGCTTGGATCTACCTTTTCCTGTGTGTGTTCGTGACAGAAGGACTCCGTCACAATTAAAGATCCAGCAGTATGGGGTTTCGTATCCTTCCCCCTAAGACGAAGGAGGAGAGGAGGGGACGGGTCCAAAACCTAATGGACCTACGCCAGCAGGGTCAGACGGTGGGTTGTCTGGCTCAAAGTTTTTGGACCCTGTCTAGAGGTTTGGGCTACAATGACTCAGCATTGAAGGAACTCTTCAATGTCTGTCTGGATGACCCATTGCCTGGCTGGGAGATAAAGGGGCTGGAAATCCTGGATTTTTGGGGGTTTACCAGCTACCTTCATCATCGGAACCAGAGGGATGTACCAGAGCTTCGCTATGCCGACGCCGCTCCGAGCCCGGTGGTCCCTGTTCCGGTGGTCCCGAGTCCGGTGGTTCCTGTTCCGGTGGTCCCGAGTCTGGTGGTCCCGAGTCTGGTGGTCCTGAGTCTGGTGGTCCCGAGTCCGGTGGTCCCGAGTCCGGTGGTCCCGAGTCCGGTGGTCCCGAGTCCGGTAGTTCCGAATCCGGTGGTCCGGAGACGGAGGAGGAGATCTGCGCCGGTCCAGTCAGAGACTGTTCACGTCCCGTCTGCCCAGTCAGAGACTGTTCACGTCCCGTCTGCCCAGTCAGAGACTGTTCACGTCCCGTCTGCCCAGCCAGAGACTGTTCACGTCCCGTCTGCCCAGCCAGAGACCGTTCGCGTCACGTCTGCCCAGCCGGAGACAGATCTGGAGATGCCCATCCTCATGGCCGGGGGTTATTTGGAGCGTTTGGCTCGGATCCTGGAGACGTCCTTCAGACCTTCGGTATCTGCTGTTCCAGAGCCGGAGCCAGTGTCCGTTCCTGAGTCGGGTCTGGTGGTCCCAAGTCCGGTGGTCCCAGAGGTCGTCCTCGTGCATCCCGCTGTCATCCTGGAGGTCGTCCCCGTACAGCCCGCTGTCGTCCCAGAGGCCGTTCCTGTGCAGCCCGCTGTCGTCCCAGAGGCCGTGCCCGTGCAGCCCGCTGTCGTCCCCGTGCAGTCCGCTGTCATCCAGGAGGCCGTGCCCGTGCAGCCCGCTGTCGTCCCTGTGCAGTCCGCTGTTGTCCCGGAGGTCGTTCCCGTGCAGCCCGCTGTCGTCTCGGAACTGCCCACCATAAGTCCGGCCACAGCCAAGAGGGCAGTGTTCCTCTTTTACGCAGTAGCGGGTCTGCATGCATGGAGGAAGCACACGTCTGCCAAATCTGAGCTTCACGTCACGCCCGCCGAGCCTGAGCTGAGCGCCACGCCCCCCGAGCCTGTTCCTGAGCCGGTGGTGTCTGTTGCAGTTCCTGAGCCGGTGGTGTCTGTTGCAGTTCCTGAGCCGGTGGTGTCTGTTGCAGTTCCTGAGCCGGTGGTGTCTGTTGCAGTTCCTGAGCCGGTGGTGTCTGTTGCAGTTCCTGAGCCGGTGGTGTCTGTTGCAGTTCCTGAGCCGCCGGTGTCTGCTGTTCCAGAGCCGGAGCCAGTGTCTGCTGTTCCAGAGCCGGAGCCAGTGTCTGCTGTTCCAGAGCCGGAGCCAGTGTCTGCTGTTCCAGAGCCGGAGCCAGTGTCTGCTGTTCCAGAGCCGGAGCCAGTGTCTGCTGTTCCAGAGCCGGAGCCAGTGTCTGCTGTTCCAGAGCCGGAGCCAGTGTCTGCTGTTCCAGAGCCGGAGCCAGTGTCTGCTGTTCCAGAGCCGGAGCCAGTGTCTGCTGTTCCAGAGCCGGAGCCAGTGTCTGCTGTTCCAGAGCCGGAGCCAGTGTCTGCTGTTCCAGAGCCGGAGCCAGTGTCTGCTGTTCCAGAGCCGGAGCCAGTGTCTGCTGTTCCAGAGCCGGAGCCAGTGTCTGCTGTTCCAGAGCCGGAGCCAGTGTCTGCTGTTCCAGAGCCGGAGCCAGTGTCTGCTGTTCCAGAGCCGGAGCCAGTGTCTGCTGTTCCAGAGCCGGAGCCAGTGTCTGCTGTTCCAGAGCCGGAGCCAGTGTCTGCTGTTCCAGAGCCGGAGCCAGTGTCTGCTGTCGTCACATCTGCCGAGCCTGAGCCGGTGGTGTCTGTCCCAGTTCCTGAGCTGGTGGTGTCTGTCGCAGTTCCTGAGCCGGTGTCGTCTGTCGCAGTTCCTGAGCCGGTGGTGTCTGTCCCAGTTCCTGAGCCGGTGGTGTCTGTCCCAGTTCCTGAGCCGGTGGTGTCTGTCCCAGTTCCTGAGCCGGTGTCGTCTGTCGCAGTTCCTGAACCAGGGTCTGTCTCTGTTCCGCCTTGGTCTTCACCGCCATGGCCGCCCGAGTGGTCGGCTTCACCCTGGTCGTCTCCGCCGTGGCCGCCCGAGGGGTCTTCACCGCCGTGGCCGCCCGAGGGGTCTTCACCGCCGTGGCCGCCCGAGGGGTCTTCACCGCCCTGGCCGCCCGAGGGGTCTTCACCGCCCTGGCCGCCCGAGGGGTCTTCACCGCCCTGGCCGCCCGATGGACTGTCTGCTTCGCCCTGGCCGCCCGATGGACTGTCTGTTTTGCCCTGGCCGCCGCTTAAGCCGTTCCCCCTTGTTCCTGTTCCCCTCCATGGACCTGGCCCCCCATCCCACCCCCTGATCCTCCGCCTTTCCACCTCCCGCCTGGACTCTTGTTTTGTTTGTTTCTTGTGGTCTTGGAGCGTCTGGTAGCCGCTCCGTAGAGGGGAGGTTATGTCACAGTGTCTGGTGGTTCCCTGGGTTTAACATTAGAGGTCTCAGTTTTCACGGTGTCTAGGCATTTTCACTACACTTCCCATAATCCTGTCTGTCACTGATTGTTAATTTCCTTCAGCTGTCTCTCGTCACCTTGTTTGCACTTGTGTATATATACCCTGTCTGTTTCAGTGTTTGTCACGGAGTCCTTGTTAATGTCCCCACACTTCCGTTCCTGTTGTTGCCTGTACCTTGTTTTTGTCTTGTGTCTTCGGATTGCCTTTATGGATTATGACCCTTGCCTGGACTGTTTTGTGAGTACGGATTACCCTAATAAATACTGCGCTTGGATCTACCTTTTCCTGTGTGTGTTCGTGACACAACCAAGCTGTATTCATGTTACCATTACTCTTCAACCGTTTGCACTATCAAAACATTTCTGAAAGTAGACATTATGCGCTTTTTGCCAATATACGGCTTATTACGGTAATGTCATGCTTTCCATCAGCAAATGACAGCGGCTTTCGGGGAGAGCCGAGAGCGGGAAGGAAGGATTTGAACGGATATACGGAGCGTGGCAGGTTAGAGACGATTTTTAGATTACAAAACATAATTAAAAAAGGACAAAAACATGGCGAAGACAGAGTATTCAAGAGAGGAGGCGATTTAGTTTATTTTTGATGACGCTTGGAAGGAGGCTGAGCGGGACTCTTCAGACCCGGAGTCTGCATATTCAGATGTTGAAGAGGCATATGCTGCTGGTATTGATCCAGACATGGATTGGTAAGTGAAGCTTGTCTTTTTTTCTGATGAAGCTGTGATAAATGTCAGTAAAATAGGCATAAATTCAGTATTTCAGTGAAAAATACCACTGTTTCACGCATCTTAGTGTGTGGTATGTGTGTGTGTGTATATGCGTTGCATGTGTATGTGTGTGCGTTGAGTGTTTGCATGCATGTGTGTTTGCGTTCATGTGTTTTTGCATGCATGCGTGTGTGTGCGTGCGCATGCTTGTGTGTGTTTGCGCGTGCGTGCGTGTGTGTGCGTTTGTTCACAAGTGTAAGTCACTTTTTTGCATGTTCATGTGTATGCATGCATGCATGTATGTGTGTGTGTGTGTGTGTGTCTGTGTGCATAATGGATGCATGTGTGAAGGCTGCATGCATGTGTGTGATACGTGTATACATACGTGTGAGATATGTGTGTAAATAAATGTGTTGGCATGCGTTTGTGTAAGTAACTGCAGGCTTTATTTTTTTATTATTATTTCATTGTTATTGTGTTGTATTTTAAACATTTATTGTAGTTATTTTTTACAATTTAGATTTTACTAATGTATTGTTACATAATGGAAAATACATTTGTAAATACAGTTAGTTTGTAACACAAGCTTGTTGTGGCGAGCAAGACGAGGCCGAGGGCTGTGAGAGAGCGGCGCTGGGCCGGTGGCGTGATTACTGATGAGCGACACCTGCACGACGCACCGGTCTCGTATCTCTCATGGAGGAGCGGAAGCATAAAAGGAGGAGCGCCGACAGTGGAGATCGAGAGAGGAATAGGCCTGGACTTATGTTGTGTTTTATTATATGTGACAGCAGTCGTCCGTAAGGCGCTGCTGTCTTTTACTTTCGTTTTATATTTGTTTTATTTTTGGAATAAAAATGTGTTAACCTTCACCTCCTTCTTCCCACAACATCTTACCTCGTTACACTTGTATTTTTTTTTTCAGTGTGGCTTCTATTTCTGAAGAAGCTAATGTGCCTACCACAACCTCTGAGGGGCTGTGGTCACAGTCGTAGTCATGGTCACAGTCCGTGGTCGTGGCCATGGTCGTAGCCGTGGCCGCGGTTGCAGTCGTGGTCGCGAGGGATCGCATAGCGCCTCACCAGTGGCGCAAGGTGAAAGATGGAGGACGGAGGCAGACCCTGATATAGTGCCCAATATCCCAAGGGTTTACTCCAAAAGAACACCAGGAGTGCAGCCTCCACTCATATTTGGAAAAATGTCTCCACTTGACATTTTCAGTCAATATTTTGATGAAGAGGTTATGAAGATCTTGTGTGAAAACACTAACAAGAATGCGGTGAGAAATCTGGAGAGGGGTAGGAAATTCACATGGACTGATATATGCCCTGAAGAAATGAACAAGTACATAGGCCTGCTTCTCTACATGGGTGTAATGGATCTGCCCACAGTGAGGGACTTCTGGAGGAAGAAGACTCTGTGTCATGTTCCCTTTCCCGCTACTGTGATGTCGAGAGATCGTTTTCTTACAATCTCCTGCAAACAAAATGTCTTGAACAAAAGGTCACCAAGAGGCTCCATTCGCTGGATCAGAGATGATGACCTTTTGTTTGTGAAGTGGATGGACACAAGGGAGTGTACAGTGGAGAGACAGTGCTGAGATGGCAGAAAACAGAGGATGGACAAAAACAGAGGGTCCCTGTTCCCAGGCCAACAGCAGTTCAACAGTACAATAAGTACATGGGGGGAGTTGACACCTCTGACCAGATGCTAGGAACACAGTCGGTGCACCGTAAAACACGGAAGTGGTACATGACCATTTTTCAGCACTTCCTGGATATTGCAGTGACCAACAGTTTCATTTTACACAAAGAGCTGTGTGTCATTTCCCAGGACAAGCCCATGACACTTGCTTTCAGGAGCTTCTGTCTGCTCAGCTCACAGGTGTTCCCTAGATGGCAGCCCTAAAGAGAGATGCGATCATCTGCCTGTTTCTGTGAGTGACATTAACCCTCTGGGGACCAAAAACGCGCCGGCGCGTTTTCCTCGTTTTTTTTTTTCACATAGCAGCAAAATAGACTTAAAATACTCCCGTCATTTTTTGTCATACAGGCTTAAGAAATATGAAAAAATAAACTGTTAAATGTCTTCTTATTTATGGGTTCACTAAAAATCGAAATAAAACATTGTGCTTTTGTAAAATAAAGAAAGTAAACAGGGTGTGCTTTCTGCCTCTCCGTCTCTGTGAACTTTTTTTCTAGTGCACGTCTCTAAACTTAAACAAAACTCAGCGAATACTATTCACTCAGACATGAGCTATATATCTCTATAATCATATAAGTGTGTAGTTTTAAATGATCTAATTCAAAACTAAAACAAATATTCTCTGTTTATGCAATCTATATAAAAAGAGCGAGAGATCAGCCGTTCTCATTATCGTTCTGGCACCTCATTACTCTGCTAATGTGACACGCCCATGGAGAGCGTGCGCGCGCTATTCAAACGCAGATTATCTGAAGCAACACATGCAAACCAATCAACGCCCACAACAGCTGGAAAACACACTCGCTGTGAAGAATAATAATATTGTGATAATCCTGAAATTTTACCTCAAACGTGCTGGAGTAGCCTAACAACGGATCCTGCTGCAGATCAGTAAGTGCTTTGTTCTAATCGCGATGAAATGGTGTCTGTAAACCGCAAAAGACTGTTTAAATTTGAATCGCGTTTCTGTGTTTGAATGAATGCACGGCACATATGCATGTTGTTGTTTACTACAGCTCGAACGTGTCTGTGTGTGAATGAAACTATCTATATTGCTTACTGAGATGAGTAAAAAACGACTGAATACGTTGAAATAAAATGTCTTTGTATAAGCAACATATTAAACTGCAAATTAACATTTATGCCCTAATATATATTATAAAAGACGATATGTTACAGACGAAATATGAAAGACAACATTTCTTTTTGGATAGATTATAACGTTTTTACTGCCACATCAAAACCTAATTTACAAGGTGCAAACAAAATCTTAAAAGGTCAATATAAACCTTCTCTTTAAATTATTTTTGTGTTTTATTAGTGACAAATTTGGGGCGAGGATAGCCTACATATTCCAAAACTTTCTAAAAATACGAATGAGAATTAACTGCACAATTACTAGAAATGTTTACCTTGGATATTATACAATTTGCAAGCATACACAGTTTGTGGAAAAATACACTTTTTTGCAAGATGTTTCCAACTCTGAACCAATTCTGTAGTAATATATATATATATATATATATATATATATATATATATATATATATATATATATATATATATATATATGTATGTATATATATGTGTGTGTGTGTTGTCTTTGCATTCTTTCTTGAATGAAAGGCTCCTGAATGAAAGGCTCATTAGTATGCAGCATTAGCAGGTATTTGTCTTCTCAGGTGTGAATTAGGACATTATTTATGACCTTGTTGGATCATTCACGCCCACCTGCATATTGCCTTTCCTAGGGATGCACCGATACCAGTTTTTTC
>JARPMJ010006972.1:0-47425 GCA_033366665.1 Phoxinus dragarum
TAAATATTGCTAGTCCTCGGGTGTTTGGGGTTAGATTGAAAAAAAATTCAAAATTCTCTTTTGAGACATTATTAAGTTAACCCTCCCTCTGGGGACCAAAAACGTGCCGGTGCGTTTTCATCGTTTTTTTTAACATATCAGCAAAATAGACTTAAAATACTCCCGTCATTTTTTGTCATACAGGCTTAAGAAATATGAAAAAATAAACTGTTAAATGTCTTCTTATTTATGGGTTCACTTAAAATCGAAATAAAACATTGTGCTTTTGTAAAATAAAGAAAGTAAACAGGGAGTGCTTTCTGCCTCTCCGTCTCCGTGAACTTTTTTTCTAGTGCACGTCTGTAAACTTAAACAAAACTCAGCGAATACTATTCACTCAGACATGAGCTATATATCTCTATAATCATATAAGTGTGCAGTTTTAAATTATCTAATTCAAAACTAAAACAAATATTCTCTGTTTATGCAATCTATATATAAAAAGAGCGAGAGATCAGCCGTTCTCATTATGGTTCTGCCAGCTCATTACTCTGCTAATTTGACATGCCCATCGAGAGCGCGCCGCTATTCAGACGCAGATCTGAAGCAACACATGCAAACCAGTCAACGCCCACAACAGCTGGATAACACACTCGCTGTGAGGAATAATAATATTGTGATAATCCTGGAAATTTTACCTCAAACGTGCTGGAGTAGCCTAACAACGGATCCAGCTGCAGATCATCAGTAAGTGCTTTGTTCTAATCGCGATATGAAATGGTGTCTGTAAACCGCAAAAGACTGTTTAAATTTGAATCGCGTTTCTGTGTTTAAATGAATGAACGGCACATATGCTGTTGTTTACTACAGCTCGCACGTGTCTGTGTGTGAATGAAACTATCTATATTGCCTACTGAGATGAGTAAAAATCAACTGAATACGTAAAAAAAAAATGTCTTTGTATAAGCAACATATTAAACTGCAAATTAACATTAATCCCCAAATATATATTATAAAAGACGATATGTTACAGACGAAATATGAAAGACAACATTTCGTTTTGGATAGATTATAAAGTTTTAACTTTTTACTGCCACATCAAAACCTAATTTACAAGGTTCAAACAAAATCTTAAAAGGTCAATATAAGCCTTCTCTTTAAATTATTTTTGTGTTTTATTAGTGACAAATTTGGGGAGAGGATAGCCTACATCCAAAACTTTCTGAAAATACAAATGGGAATTAACTGCACAATTACTAGAAATGTTTACCTTGGATATTATAGAATTTGCAAGCATACACAGTTTGTGGAAAAAGACATTTTTTTTCGTTTGATTTTGATGTTTATGCGCGTGATCATATGTAACTAAACCCATGCGCGTGAACTCGACAATCGACTACTTTGGACTTCGACCAAAAACAGGAACTAAATACAGGTATGAGCGCTGGCTGAAATAACATCATTTTTATTCATATCTTTCACATCTAATGCAGTCAGATTCACTCGTGTTCACTCTGAAGTTATCATCTAACATGGCTGGGCACTTGTAATGAAACAATAAGGATGTTAAGAGGCTAAAAGCAGGTTTAAAACTTGCCCCATTGAAGTCAATAGGGTGCAAATTTTAAAAAGAGGATAACACGGTGTAGGCAACACTGATTTTTGTCGTTGTTCTCTGTATTGACAGCACTCCAAATTTACAAAAAATGAGCTCAATGTTAAAATTGACCGGAGTTCTCCTTTAATCAAGCTCTAAATACAGCTCGTTCTGGATCCATGGTAAGAAGTGACGTCACTGTGCGAAATGACGTACCAGCGTTTGCATATGACCGCCTCCAGCACAAGACAACTACGCTTTAAGCGGAAGACAACTACGCTCATTTCGTATCGTTGTCGCGCCGCACGCCCTCACAAGTGTTCAGTCGACGGACAGCGAGTGGGTCTGTGTGTACAGTGTAATGGCATTTTTATTCTTTCCTAATGATTTAACAGATTAATGCTGTATGTTCTCTGTCTGTATTCTGAGTTTTCCTGATGTAACGTTGGTTCAGCTGGAGGGGGGTGTAAGCCCGAGAATGATCTGTGTCTTAAGTTCCCATGCTGGGGGAAGCTGTTCCTGCTTGTGTAAACGGTGGGGGTGATGGATTCCCCTTGCATTATAAAGTAGCAGGCCAATCTCTCTGAGGAGAAGGAGGACAGGAGGAGAGTATCTGTCTGTCTCTGACTCTGGCCTGCAGCCTGGCTGCAAGGCTGGGGTCAGGGAACCATTTCTTGCATGAATAAATTACTCTTCTTTTTAAATATAATTTGGATCTTGACGTCTCTTTTACCGTGATGCAATTTTTGTTTAAGTTATTGTTTTTGCCACAACAATTTGGTGTCAGAAGTGGGATTCCGTGAGGAAAATTCTTCTCCTGGTCCTGAGACGGATTTGACGGAGTGAATCGCCCCGGTACCAGGTACTGGTCTCATACCTCGACGGTTTGAGAAATAGAGCTCAACAGGTTACGAGAGAGAGAGCAAACTCCTGATTTCAGGGCCAGAGAAGAATCCTCACCGGCATCAGAAAGAACTGGTGGCAGTGCATCTTCTCAGGTAAAAAAGACAGCCAAATTATTATTTTTCTTCTCTTTTGTTGGGTGTAGATTGATATAGGCTAACTGTGAGTGAACCATATTGGCTGAGACTGTCTCTTTGGTGCGAGCAGAGTTTTTAAGCGGAAAATTGACATGAGGAAGTCAAGTCAATTTTCTGAAAACTAGCTCGTAGGTGGACGGAAGAGCCACACCGTGGACGGAAGAGCCACAGCTGATTAAGTAAGTGAACGGAAGAGTCACAACTGAATACAGAGCATATTTGCTAAAACCTGTCTGATTTTGGGTTAAGAAGTCAGATCTGTTCGAAGACGTTTGGGACAGATTAATAAGACGCGCGTCGAAAATAAAAATCCAAGAGAGGAGATTCAGCCAAAGATGGGATCATCTGACAGTGAGCTAGATCATTTTTACACACCAGTTTTTGTTAAAAAGAAGAAATTATGGCCAGAAAATGCATGCAAGAAATTGGGGAGAACGGATAATTGTAACAAAAGGGTTTTTGTGATCGTGTTCAGCATGTGTAAAACTGAACAGACAGAATTGTTGAACTGAAGAAGCAGGTAGAATAAAAGAAGAATTGTTGAATTGAAGATGAAAGAGAAGGAACTGAAGTTAGAAAAGGATAGTAAAATAGAATGTTTGTTTTTTCTGATGGAAATTACAAAAGAGTGAGTTGTTGAACTGAATTGTTGGATTGCAGAAAAAGAGAACAGATGTAAGAAGGAAACTGAATGTAGGGAAAGATTGAAGATAGAAGGAACATGGAATGTAGTGAAAGATTGAAGATAGAAGGAACATGGAATGTAGGGATTGATAGAATTCATGGAACTATTTATGATCGCCTGTTAAGTCAAATTAAGTTGAAATGGTATGAAAAGTGAGTTTTAGATAAAAATAAGGCATTGAGTATGATTAACAGGGATTAACATGAGGAATGTTTCATTAAGCAGAATGGGCAACATTCTATATGTCAGTGTTAATTATGATGTGAATGTGCTTTATTGTATTAATGTTAGGAAAACAAGGATATTGAAGAATAGATCTCCATATGTTTATAACAGAGTTTATAAAAGATTTGAATGTGCAGGCAGCTATGAGAGATGTCTGTGTAATTTAGGGACTGAGATATGAATGATTGTGATTTCTGTGAAACAGTCCTGATAAATAATAGTGAGACAGAAGAGAGCAAATGCTGTAAGCAGCTGAAGCTAACTGATTTGCAAATGATGCTTTTGTAAAAGTTTGATTCTGATTGAAAAGAAACAATAAACAGATTGGCTCCAAACAAAGAAAGTGCCAAAATTATACAAATTTGAAGAAAACTATGTGTTAATATGGGTTAGAAAAACAGAGTAATGTTACTATGATTTGGCATTTGGCTATTTAATTCAATTTGCAACAGATTGCATTAGTAGCTCTGTTTGCATTAGTGAATGGGGGATGTTTTTGAAGGCAGATAGTAAACAGAACAGTGTGACACAGACACAGTGGAAACAAATGGTAAAGAGCCTTTGAACTTTTAGTGTAGGTAATTATCTTCAGGAAAGATAGAGATTATTTAGCCACAAACAAAGAATTTTCAACCTCAGGGGAGTGAGGACAGTAAAACCCCTGAGGGAAGGGGGAATTTAGAAAACTCAGGGGAATTTAGAATTGTATTTTATTTTACTCCATAGATCTAGTTTACTGGAACTGAGATTGTAAAAGAATACAGAGAATTTCTATTGTGATTGAATTTGCAACTGAGAGATTGTATTGCTGTTTGCTTTCCTGAATGGGACAGAACTGCAAGTGGGGGTGAATTCGGAGGCTGGCCGTGATCAAACGGCAAAGTGTTTTATTGTGGTCAACAGTAGGTTACATCTAAATGATGTGAGAGTGACGTGTATTAATGTAGTGTTAATGAAACAAAAAAACTTGTCTTAACTTATTCAGACATTGTGTGGTGTTAAGCATGTTTATCTTCTGGAATGCATGTCTGTTTTCTCAAGGCTCGCTCATAGCAAAAACACATGCTACTGGGGAACTTTTAACACCTTAAGCCACGGGAAACTTTTCAGTCAGGAAGGCACGGAAGGTCATTTAACCATAAATGAAGACCCCTAGGTGTGAAAGACAATTTGACCTAGGAGGGGAGGGTTAGAGATGGTCGTATTAGAATAAACTGAAAATTACAGAGAGAAGATCTGAAGAAGGCTATAAAATGATTGTCTTTTAATGAAACGCTTAAAAAAGGTTCTAGATGATCATAATTGCAGATTGATAAACTCATAGAAGAGAAAATATGGAAGTAAGATATTAAAACTATGGTAATTTGAGAACATGACAACTAAAAATTTAGATGAAATTTGAAACGTTATTGGGACTCAATAATAATTATTTGTTCTCTAAAGAATCAAATAGGCTACGTAGAAGCAGTGTTGAGGGATTAACAGTTGCTAAAATGTAAAATGCGTAAAAAAGGCATTTGAATAAATAAAAGCTTGTTCGTATTGACTATGAAAGAAAGAAGCTGATGTGTTGATTTTAAAAGATAAGCTTGTGATTCGCTGAAACAGGTTCAGTGCAACAGACACTCATTCTGAGTAGGAATTTATAATGTCTTAATTCCCTATATGGGCAAAAGAAACCTATAAAAATCATGCTTGAATTGAAAATGCATGTAATTTATAGAAAAGATAACTAGGCTAGAGTTAACAAGATGATAGATGAAGTTAGAAGTTAGTTTATGAAAGTGCAAAATATTAGTCCTGAATGGCTCAAAAGTCTTCTCATTCAAATGTCAGCTAAAAGCTGTTATCTGAGCATGTGTTGTAAATGTTAATGAGCTATTAGTAAAGCACAGTGTTTCAGTTGAAAATAATAGGCACAGAGATATTTAAAGAAATAATGTTACAGGATCTTATAAATTTAGAGGACAATTTGTAAATGTTTTAGAAGTAAAACTGAATGACTTTAAAGAAGTCTTTAAAATAATACTGTTTTGATTTGTTTATTTTAGAACCAGTGACTTCTTTGTCTGATTTTAGTTGCCTTAAGGGCAAGGAATTTAGACTAATGAAGGCCATTGGACATGACAAAGGGCCATTAGTACATGATGGTGGCTAAAAATGGAGACATATTTTGTAGATTCAAGGAAAAGTCTGAGTAACGAAGGAACTAATACATAAAATAAGTTATTGTAATGAATTTATTGTTACATTTTGTCTAAATTACAGTCTTAGAAGGCTGTTGAAAAGAGCATTTGTTTAGAGAAAGAGAGAGAGACTGCTTGAGGAAGGAATTATATTTTGTCTTTCTGTATTCGGCCAGCAAAAGAAAAGCTAAAACAAATTAATGATAACGAATTAAAACCACACAGCTGGCTTTTATAAAATAAATTTTTATAAAGACATGTTTTGAAAATGGTTAAGAGGCCATGTAAAAATTAGGTAAAAGCTACAGCAAAATGTAAGTTTAAAATTTTGATTTAAAATGTAAATCTTTTTGGAGAAAAGATAAGAAATACGAACGGTTAATAGTCAGGTGTGTGTGTAACGGTGACTGCAGTTTATGTCTTGATAAGTGTGAGTTTAGGGATTAGGTAGTGGAAGCTATTCATAGTCTGAATAGTGTGCATAGATGTGTCATTAAATTTGAGAGAAGTTGATAATTCTGAATCGGTTTGGTCATTTATGATAAAACAATAGATGACTTTAAGAAATGTTTATAAATGACTGAGAATTGAAACTGAGTTGAGAGTGAGGGCCATTTGCGTTTCGGGTACTTTGATGGGAGGACGGGATTGTGGCTTGGAGTGAAGAATGCAACGTTTTGTTTGGGAGGCAGAGAAAGATGTCTGGAGGACAGTGTTTGGTTTAGTGAATCAAAACACAATTATGTTAATTTGATGCACAAGTAAGATGGTGCATCAAAAATGGGGAATGGTTTGTGATGGTTTGGGATTTCCCAAAGCCATCTGTGTTCCCAAAGCCATCGCACAGGTGGAGCAATGGATGTTGAGATTGAGTAAATCTCAGAATGGTTTAATTGAGTAAAGCCCTGCAAGAAGTCATTCTTCTCCCTAACAAAAGTCTGTAAAGTGTGCTAACAAGAAATGTTTCAACAGGAAACGCCTAGGGTGGATACAGCAGCACAGCAGACACACAGAACACATGTGACAATAACCTTAACATTTGTTTTTTTCTTTACAGAGAATGCAGACTTTTGGGCACATGGCATGAGCAAAGAAACACACACACACACACACACACACACGAACAAATGATCACTTAAGGTCTTCGTTCGCAGGTGACAGCAGAAAGTAAATGTTTTATTCCAGTGGGGGTACGGTCATGATCTAAGGGAAAATCTTGTTAGAATCAGAAAATGATTGGAGAGTGTGAGACCTGAGTCTAAACTTCTCACCTTAGACTAAACGAACAAACACATGACAATGCGAAGAATAAAGTGAGGGATAAAAGGCTTGTGTTAGTAACAGCCTCCATTACGTACGAGGGAGAAAGACGATTTGACCAACTAATGGTTTAGCAGAAGAATCTGTTTTGTGATGATGTTGATGATTTTATTTGATTGATTCAAACTAGGTATTGATTTGATTGGTAAAAAATGTAGAAAATCTATTAATTTATGTGTAATAAGCAAAAAAGACGGTCCATAATGGAAATATTAGAGTAAATTTTGAAAAACTACATTGGTTAGAAGGATGAACAAAATTATGCAGACGATTCGAGTAGCGGAAGTTACAGTGAAATGTATTAATTGAGTTAAGATATGTTTTTGTTTTTCTTTGTTTTGTTTTGTTCTGTTTTTGATTTTCTTTTGTTTTTCGTTCTGAAGACGATGAAATGTAAAAAGGGTTAAAGGCAGCAATCATGCGTGTTACGAGATGACGTACAAGGACAGGATTTGAAATGAGGGGTTTTGTTATAATTTTTATTATTTTGTATGTTTATTCAAATCAACCAGGGGTGTTGAATTGATATGGTTTTCATACTATGACAATCTATACAATTTCTTGTTTATACTGGAGTGAACGCGGGTCTGATTTATCGGGAATGCGGTGACAGTGCTTGCCCATTTAGCCCTGCTTCAGTAAATATTTAATTGCTTGATACTTCAACAAGGTTCAAGTGATTAGTTATACGGACAATTGTTCGTTTTGTTTTTCTTTGGATTTACTTTATCACTTAAGTAATCATTTGTCTCACCAAGTTCTTTTAAAATGTATGTCAGTATTTCTCATTTTAACTGAAGTACAACTATTTGTATCCTCATTAATGATTTTGAAACTTTTCTGAAACTTATTTGATTTTTGTTTATTTGTATTTTGTCCATTTGACTTGCAACAATGTTTTTGGACATCAATTCAATTGAATCTCTGTGCTTGATTACACTGAATATTTTGTTGATACTCTTCATGAAATGATGCTTTAAACTAGCAGTTGTTGTTTTGTTGTAATGAAATTTATTTGAGTGTTTCCTGAAACAGTGTAAGAACTTGTAAGATCTTCTCTTATCATTCCTTGACCATATTTTTTTAAGTACATCAATTTAAGGGCTTTTTGCCGGAAGACTAATTTCAATCTGACCATATCAATCCTCTGACCAATGACAAATGAGATATGTCTGCTTTTGTGTCGTTGTGCTAGATGTTCTTTTAGAATCACAGGATCCCTGCAACCCAAGTTCACATTCTGTGTCCTCCTCGGAAAGAGGAACCGGCGTTTGTTCCAAGATTCAGTGACTGTTCTTGTGAAGTGTGTGATGGATGAATTGCACATCTATGAACGGTGAAAGACCATTTGATGGAGTCTCCTCATGCAGGGCTGGATGGTGAATAAAGACTGAACAACTGACAAACTGTTATTGCTACAAAGCTTGGACGAAAAGTCTGAAGATGCAACTGTACAAAACAGAAAGATGAACTGTGTCACCTTTGGACTCCATGTGTGTGGCCAACGGGACCAATCGGAATTGTAGGATTGAAAATAATCCAAGATATTTGAAATGAACAAAGACATCTGCTTTACTGTTTTTGACAAACCTATTTCCATAATGACAATTTGGAGTCTGTAAAGGCACCGAGGTGCCGATAGTGATCGAGGCCTGTAGGCCTAAGATGCGTGTATTTTGGGGGTATGAAATTGTCCCACCTTTGGTACAATGGGGAAGTTGTAATTATCTGATTGGTCAGTTTTGAATGTCTCACATTTGGGTTTTAGTCACATGGTCACGGAAGGGATAAAAGGAAGATTGAAATGAAAGGTATAAATATGATGAAATTACTTAAAATTGTTGCGTTTATTTGGTTATCAGATAATGATAAAAAGGGAGAATTTGTAATGGCATTTTTATTCTTTCCTAATGATTTAACAGATTAATGTTGTATGTTCTCTGTCTGTATTCTGAGTTTCCTGATGTAACGTTGGTTCAGCTGGAGGGGGGTGTAAGCCCGAGAATGATCTGTGTCTTAAGTTCCCATGCTGGGGGAAGCTGTTCCTGCTTGTGTAAACGGTGGGGGTGATGGATTCCCCTTGCATTATAAAGTAGCAGGGCAGGAGGACAGGAGGAGAGTATCTGTCTGTCTCTGACTCTGGCCTGCAGCCTGGCTGCAAGGCTGGGGTCAGGGAACCATTTCTTGCATGAATAAATTACTCTTCTTTTTCAATATAATTTGGATCTTGACGTCTCTTTTACCGTGATGCAATTTTTGTTTAAGTAATTGTTTTTGCCACAACAACAGTAAAATTACGATGCTGCAGATGTGCTGTGGCTGTGGACAAACAACATCTTTGAATACGCTGCCGAAAGATCCAGACGTCAGGGAAAAATGGATGCACTTTTTATTTTTTGCGGACGTCCCAGTCACGGCATTGTTTATTTAAGCGTCTGTTCTATACATTTAAGGGATGACTGTTTTGAGGAAAAAATCCCAATATGATGCTGGCTTTGCCAGAAAACTGTTGCTCAAAGATAAGTCCGTGCCGACTATGGGCTCAACGACAACGCAAACGTACTTTTTATCATGGCTAATATAAACACATTTGTATAAGAGAATCTTGAAAATATGTCGCCTGTCTAGTAGGCCTACATGTGATAGAAAATTAAAAATGTTGCCTTTATCAATGCTGCATCTTCAAAAGATGGCCTGTGCATTTTTGTCCGTGGCACACCCTATCATTTCATTGAAATTAGTTAAATAATGTTAGCAAATTAAGCTATAGGATAATTATGCAACAATAATCCGTTTTCAAGTGTCTCGGGTTACAATTTTTTATTAATTCAAAATAGTTTCACTTTCCATGTGGACACGGGCTGATCCAGTCTTCGTTGTTGTGGTGATGGTTCATTTTCCTCTGATTCCGGCTCAAACATAATAAGATTTTATCATTGCAAGAGCCATCGCTTCGCATGCATCAGCCGCTATTAAACAGTTACGCCGAATCCTCAAATGTTCTGGCTGGGGGCGTTAATAATTGATGCATAGGCACTGACGTTAGCCAATCATAACAGTGGGCGTTAACACTGAACTCTTAAAGGGGAAACACCCCCAAAACAGACTGTTTAAAGCAGAGGATGAGAAGCAGGGTGAGAAAAGGTCATAAATCACTACATTTTAAAAGTTTTTTGTAAAAAAAAAAACTATAGTAATACTATAATTGCACTTAAGGGAATATAATAATAAAATAAAAAAACCCATGTCATGACCCCTTTAATGAAGCGGCTCGCCTGCTTAGTTTTTCAGTTCATTACTCTTCATTTGACTAATGTAAATGTATTCAATTGAAGACCCGATTTAGTTTTAGAGCTATCAAATATAAATGTAATGTAAATTGTAATGTAAATGTTTTTATTTTTTCAGATAGCTGAATAATTCATGCTTTTCCATTTTGGCACTATTATCTTGACATAGCAAGAGGGCTCTCAACTCTGGCCCTCGATATCTACTTTCCTGCAGAGTTTAGCCACAACCTTGTGTATTTGATTAAGGTTAGAGCTAAACTCTGCAGGAAAGTGGATCTCGAGGACCAGAGTTGAGAATCTCTGCAATTGTGACTCATTTTCAATGGCTGGTATAAATAGGGCCTAAAATACATTTAGGCAAATAAATGTCAGGATTTTCATTCTGGGTGAACTATTAATTTACTATTAATTAAACTATTAATTTAATAATTTAGGTCAGCCTTAAGTTTTTATAATTAAAAGCAGTTAACATAGTAAAATAACAATGGTTTCTTTTTTCAGGTGGTGGAGCAACTTTTTCGAGAGGAAACTCCTGATACTGACTCAGAGGATGGTGTGGTGGTGCCAGAGATCCATTGCCCTTTTTCTGACCAAAAACTTGCTGTTCTGCATGGATTGATTAATCCCTTGACATCACCATTGAGTGACAGGGAGCTTTATGTCCAGACACTTGCTATCATCCAAAGATTGTGCTCTATTTAACATTTAAATGTTTAAGTAAAACACTCACAAGTACAGATGCAGTTCTGTCAGAATTTTAATTAATAAAAGAAAATCAGTTAATTGCCATTAAAACATTTAATTAATTTTATACAATGCTGTAAAACATTTAACCATTCAAAAGCATGTAAAATTATTAACACGTTGAACAGTGTCTCTTTGAATTTTAAAGATGAAATTAAACCTATTGAGAGAAATTCTGTGTAGACATTTAATTCATTTAAATCTACACCCTAAAAAAGCAACCTCCATGTTGCACAGCTGTTTTCATTATTTCTTTAAATTCATCACAATTTGACAGATGTGCAGTGGGAAATGTAATGGTTTGGGTGCATGCACTGATGATTGGATAGCAAAGTGTGTGGCTTGGCAGTCGTTGCATACAAGTGTGGTCAAACTGAACAGTAATTTTAAAGGCCTCTCTCTCTCTGACAGGAGCAGGTGCCTATGCGCTTGACCAGTCAGCCACTGCATCACCTGTGGGACAGAGAGTGCTGCCTCATCCTGAGCATCTCCATCTAGGGCATCTCCATCTAGGGCAGTAAAATATACAATGTTTTAAATAACCATTTATAATATCACAACATTTGTAAATTGTACCATTTGTAATTTATTTGTGATCAAAGCGGAATGTTCAGCATCATTTCTTCAATCTTCGGTGTCACATGATCCTTCACAAATCATTCTAATATGATGCTCAAAAACTTATCAATGTTGAAATCAGTTTTTGCTGCATTTGTGTGGAAACAATGATACCACTGATTATAAAAAGACAAATGAATAATTGTATTCATTAAGGATGTATTAAATTGACGTAAGAAGACATTTATAATGTTACAAAAGATTTCTATGTAATAAATGCATAAATTAACTTTATTTTTCAAAGAATTATGAAAAAGCATAACTACTTCCACAATAATGTTAAGCTATGTTAATGTTAACTTTTTCCAACAATAATATTCTGAAATGTTTAAGCATCAAATCTGCATATTAGAATGATTTCTAAAGGGTCATGTGACACTGAAGACGAGTAATGATCTGATCAATCAGTTATCAGCCATATTTTGACTAATAATGTTTTACTGGTGTAGAAATATAATAAACACCTGAAATGAATACAAACTTACCTTCGAGCTCCATCAGAAAATCCTGGAAGTGATTCAGTATTTGGACCTCTTTGGTATGTTTTAAAAGTGCCACTCTCACTCATTTGTGGAACAAGATGGGATACAATGTAATGAGAGTCCACCTGAAACAAACAACAAAAATGACATTATATAAACAGCATCATGCAATATACAAAGAAAAAATTATTTAATTATTACTGCTGTAACGTCTTTTAAACCAGCTATGCAAAATAGAACTAGTACGTTTTGGAAATCCTATCACTTCACCTTATCATTACCACCTTGCATAACAAAGAGGCTGCGGCACACTTCCCTGTTCTTCTCCATAGTGTCAATTAAACGGTAAAGCTGTAAACCTTCACGGAGCTGCTGAAGCATGAGTGTTCTCCGAGCAGCGGCATGCATCACAATCGCTCTTTAAAGAAATAAAACAAAAATTTCAGTGTTAATGTTTAACCATTGTATTTTCTGTGGAAGATACATAAAATAAATACATTTTAAAAATATTGCAGAGTAAAACCTTGTTATATTCTCCTTGTTGTCCTCATTTATAGGCCCCGTGTAGCCACAGTTGACAATCTGTTCACTGTAAGATGACAAGTCTGAGGCCTCCTCGATCTTTAAGTAGAGGAAAATGTGTTACACTTCAAAAAAAAAAAATACATGGCAATAGAAATAGGGGATTATCACGCTTCCGGGTTTCATGGGCGGGATTTTTCAACTTTGTGCATGTCCACTTCCGGCGCAGTTCAACAATGGCTGAAAAGAAGGCTAGATGTCACTGCTCTGTTCCACTTTGTCAATCAAAAACAAACAACGCCAACCTTATTTAAGTTTCCATGGATTCCCGACTGAACTGAGTCTAAGGAAGAAGTGGATTAAAGCGGTTCGCCAGGATGAAGGGCCAAACTTTAAAATAAAAGAAGGTAGGTAGCACGTATGTTTGTAGCCGGCACTTCTTTTTTTTTAATACCAGGGATGTAGTATAAATAAACTTAGGGTGGTCCATCATGGGTTCGCCAGAGTGATGAGTGATTCACCGGAAGTGGCAGTGCACAAAGACCACTGAATGCGGAAGTACTACGTATCAGCGTGATAATCCCCTATAACCTAAGACAATTTGTTTTCTGATACCATTTTAATCAGTGGTGAAAACTCAGCATCGTAAACGTTATCCTTGGTAGCGTTTTCAAAGGTTCCACTCAACAGAAAATCATAACACCAGTCCTGAAGAAATCTTGGAGCTGGGCCACCCTGTGCAAGGCTAACAGCAAAGACCTCCCCAGCAACTCTGTTGCAATGACAAGTAAACAAGAAACACAGTATAGTAGAATTTTACAATTTACCAGTTAGTGTGTACCAGTATTTGAAATTTACATGTTTAAATTACATTTGCTTTTGAAAGGATTGATCAGCCTAAAACAAATGCTTCCTATTTAGATCCAGAAAAGTTTAAATGTCATTGATTTTTGTACAGACAATAACAGCTGAGATTTTTTTATTTGTTTTCCACAGAAAAAGGCACACTTAAGTTTGGAATGACATGAGTGTGAATAAATGACAACATAAATTTTTGGGTGACCTATTTCTTTGAGGAGAAACACTTACCGAAACAGGCCATTGTCAAGATCATTCAATGAATAATTTTGGCATTTTGCCTTTGCCCTCCTCTCCTTCGAAGAGTCTGGTCTCTATACCACCAATCAGTTCTATATATATATTTAAAAAATAGATATCTAACCATAACAAATTAACAAGAAATCAAATGTTTTTTGGTGTAGCGTTTAAGATATGTTACCAAGTAAAAAAATATAAAAATTCTGACCTGTCAGGAATTCTTTTCGTAGAGCACCTGTGTCAACTCCAGCCTCTCCTAAGAAAGTCATCTTTAAAGTGTTGACTGGGGAGCTGATCTTTTGTCGCCTCCAAAGTAACAGACCTCGTTCCACAAGGTTCATTCTGGACACACAGATGCTGAATACCTTGGAGGTTTCAACTTGAGCAGCTAGCCATCGTAGGACATCCTCCTCACTGTAAATTGTTTTTATATTTAACTGTTAAATCTTTTAAATATTCAGCACGGAATGGTTTAGACCGCATGATACATAAGTTATACATTTTTACTTAACAATATTAATGTTACTTTTTTAAATGAAAGTACCATGACATCTCTTCATTTTGTGGCTTCATTATATCAGGGCTCCTTGTTTGAAGGGACTCTGAACTAGGAAAAAAAGCAACTGTGAAAATATAATACCGTTTATGTGAAGTAAAAATATTTAATTCAGTGCATTTATATGTAGCTAATTTCCAATAAAGTCTAATTTATCAAGAAATGTCAAAATATACATCACGCACCATAAAATTAGACTGCAGTTTCTAAACTGCTATGTGTATTGCATTACCTTTCCAAGTCACCACAAAAACTTGCATGGAGCTCCAATTCCATCAGAGGAAACGTTTTCATGCACACAGGACACTTTGCATCTGTTGACTAAAAAGCAAGTAATTATGTAAAATACTAAAAGCAGTCAGAAGGATGTCATCCCATGCCAGAAGTAAATTACCTTTTCCTCGAAGGCTGGAGGTGAATCAGGTACCTGGTTATAGACAAAAAAAAAATATGTAAAAAAACATTTCCATATGCAATAGGGGTGTCACAATATATCCCAATACAAAATTGCAACAATATGTATCGTGGATAGTGACAATATGTATAGTTAATCAGTGAAAGAGTGCAAGCATATTCGTTTAATTTAATTCTGTATTTTCAGCTGCAGAATCATGAATAACTTTTATTCTGGTGTCTCTTTTGTCCTGTTCATTGGGTTTCTAGCACCAAGTCCAAAATATTCATTCACACACAATGTAATACCAAATTTAGCATTTTAATCAACAGTTCATTTATTGTTAATCTTTTACCATACGTTTTGGAGTATCGCAATAATATCATATTGTGATATGTATATCGAGTCGTAACATGAGGGTATCGTTACAGCCCTAACAGCCTACATAAGTTACTTAAAAGGTAACCTAAAAAAACAACAACAAGATTTTACCTCTGGTTCCGAATCTGAGAGTGTCTCATATTCCAGAGTATCGCATTCCCTCACATGCAGGGCAAGAATTTGAAGTGGCATCATTTTAAAACATTTCTTGCATTCTGCTTTTGGCATTAGCGAAAATTCCTGTGCATCGGAGGGAAGAGGAGAAAGATCGAACTCATCCTGTAAAGGTACAATATACAGCATGGTTTCCCCCTCTCCAGTTGCACATCTGATGGTACTGCCACTGTATCCTTCCGACACCGGGGGAACAAGATTCAGACGCCGTCTTCCCTGTCCACCTGAATAAAAATAATAACATATATATATATACTCTATTATGTAAATATTTTATACATCATCATCAATATATATCATCCTTTAAAAGTCTTACAAACTGGTTTATGGAAAAAAAAATGTATATACCCTCACAAACAGAAAATAAACTAAAAGAAATTAATTAATTAACCTGATAATCATACTAGTAATGCACTAATATTAGTCAATAATAAAGGCATTTTGATGATACTGGAGGTTAAAAACACGTATTTACTCCTCGTAGCGACTTTTTGATAGTCAAATGCAAAATAAGATTTTGTTTTTGTCCAAATAGCAAAAGTGTGAGAGGAGTAATGTGTTTTTTTTGTTTGTAACAAAAAAAGGATTTCATTATATGGACATGATCAGCATTTTTGTAATATTTAATTATTTTGCTGTTCATTCTCAGGTATTCACTTTGAATTATGATGTTTAATTGCTGAAAACATGAATATTGACTATACCAACCTATTTAAACATACATAAACAAATCAAATATACATGAAACTAGTTGCATTGTGTGATTCTCTGAATCTCTGTAACTTGCACTTAGAAATTGTAGTGGTGTCCAAATAGTACCAGATGCCTTGTAGAGAAGCCATCCTCCAGATGCTGACTTCATTTTGGGGTAGGTATCACAAAACAAGCTGGAAACCTAAAATCCACAATTACAACAAATTATTATTACAAATAAAGTTATTCTATCCATCAGCTATGAATGAATATTTTATGCATAACCTCTGAATGAGTCAAATCATCAATCATTGACAGATTTCGTTTCCCCAGTCCAGCCTGCATGAGTTGCAGCTCCTCTGCTGATGAAGGGGTCATTTCTAAATTTTTATTTAAAAGAAACGCTGAAAACACAAATGGTTTCCAAGCTTTGATGAACTTGGCTGGTTTACTACAGCTGGGTAAACGCCTTTTGGACCCCCGCTTAAAAAATCCTGGGAAAGACCTTCAAGAGATGATTAAATAAAAAGTTAGTAACTCAAAATATGTAGAACAATATATATACCGGTATATATATATATATATATGTATATATATATATATATATATAATATATGTATATACATTCTGTGACAGATTGCTTATGCTACTCTATGTAGGCTTATGTAAGTTGCTTTGGATAAAAGCATCTGATAAATGCATAGGCTACATGTGAACAAAATTGCATTGCAAATAGTAACTGTCATTGTTTTCAGTCATGACTGCAAGCTGAAACCTGGCCATCTCTTGGTCCACAGTCTGGCACTGTCCTGAGCGCTGCCCCTGATTCTGACTCTACCTCATGCTGGTTTTACCCAGCGACTGGTTGAGCACCTCTATGATGTTATGTATAGCTTATGCAGCATCTGCTGCACCAACATTTGAGCCTTGCTGCAGAATAAAGATCAGTCTGAGATCTTTGCTTAAATTACATCATGTAACATCCTTGAACGCATCACATATGTTGGGGTATAATAAAAATGTTGGGGGTAGCAATCAAAGTACTCAAACTACAAAAATTGCACTGCAGACATGTGAATAATAAGAATATAAACACGTCAAGATCGATCTACAGTTACTAGACATAAAGACATAACTTGGATAGAGAGCAGAAACAAACTTGTTTCTAGATTTGTCTATGGATTTGATATTAAACTTACCTCGGGCTGCCTCGAATGCCCTGCAGTTGAGGATGTTGATGACGCTCCGTGCCGCTCCTGATTACTCATCTCGGTTTTATTAATATCGATTATGTGCTTTAATATAGCCTAGCTGCTACTGTTGTTAGACTGTCACACAGATCCCAAAATTCCGCGCCGCTGAAGTCTCTCCTTCCGGTTCAGGGAGCTGTCAATCCAAATCTCACTAGCCAATGAGAGCAAAACCGCTGTTAAGCCCGCCCGCCCACACGGTAGGTCTGTGTCAGAATTACGAACGCAAACTTCAGAAGCGTAAACGCAAACTTCAGAAGCGTAAATGAAAACTCTGGAAGCGCATTTGTAAGTTCATATCAGCGAAAGAAATATGAGAAATAGTTAGCAAAACATGCAGTGTACTAAAAACGAAGTCAATACATTTGCCAGCGAGTTATTCTTTTTCAGTTTCAAAGATATTTTATTCAGTTTCAATTTATATTTTCATTCATTTCTTCAAAATTTACGTTCATTTTTATTGGCACAAAAATAATTCCATACAAATGCCAGAATTCAATAATTTAAAACCCCAAATCAGAGCTTTTCTGTTAAAAGAACATGTTTCTCTACCCAGTCTTTTCAATAGTTTCTGGAACAACCAATTATGAAAAACACCTCAAAACCCAGTAGGTTGTTTATCAGACAAAAATGAAATGAAAGAACTTTTGTAAGTCAAATTTAAGACCGTTTTAAGATCATAAAAGATTAAAAATTTAAGACCTACACGAGGCATTAACCAGCAAATAACAAATAAAAATTAGCATCAATATGCACACTTTTTTGTTTACATAAGCATTAAAATAATAACATCAATTATGGCTAGATTTTAAAAGAGTGTCTTGCAACAAGTTATCTACTAACATGTACAAGTGCAAATAAAGTTTTGACAAAAAAAGGTTTTATAAAAAGATAAACCTCATATTTCAGCCTTTGAATAATTTTCTTATAAAAAGAATGAGTAAAAAAAAAAAGATAAATGACTGACATTTACAATGCACATTAGCTTATCTTTTATTATTAATAGTAAAATTCGGTCTGATTTTCCCGTGGCATCTGTTGTTGCTATGCCACAACGCACTGCGCTCTCCACAACGACAAAGCTTTTTTTTTAGCAGCTTTTGCGGAATTCTGAAGTTGATATTTCTTCATCTCGCTGCGCGTTGAAAAAAACGGCCGCATCACTTCTATAATGAGCGCGCGCTCGCCGCACGCCTACATTTGAAATAACAAACTTGAGCGCAAAAGACCGCGATATGTGAACGGCCCCTTGGCGAGCTCCCTCCAGTCAGGCCACGAGCTACTGGCAGCTGTAGGGGTCTCCGTGTTGGAGACCCCTACAGCTCCGCTTTGTAGGCTACGACTACTTTTTTTGCTACTTTGTAATGACTTTCTACGGCCAGCGTTTCTGGGAATGACTTTAAAAAAAACTTCCAGACGGGAGAAGGAGAAGTCATGTTGCCACTGGCAAGCTCCGGTCTGCTGTTGTGTGCCCGTGCGCCGTGCATGCAGGTGTAAAAAAGTCGCGCGAGTAATTTACCGTCACGTGATCGGCTTTTTTGATCGGCGCTTTTGGGGTTCACCGATCAAGCTATTTTTAGTCAATATCGGCCGATCATGATCGGCGCCCGATCAATCGGAGCATCACTAATATATATATATATATATATATATATATATGTGTGACCTTGGACCACAAGACCAGCCGTAAGTTGCACGGGTATATTTGTGGCAATAGCCAACAATACATTGTATGGATCAAAATTATTGATTTTCCTTTTATGCCAAAAATCATTAGGATATTATGTAAAGATTATATTCCTTGAAGATATTTTATAAATTTCCTACCATCAATATTTTTACAAAAATCAAAAAAGGATTTTTCTGAGTGGATGCAGCAAATTTGCGAACAAAAAAATGTCCGGAAACACGCCTACAAACTTCACTTGCTGCTGCCCCGCTCTTTGGGAATTACCCACTCAAGTTTGGGATCTCTGTAAAGCTTTCGGTTTCATCTACTCTCCACAAAGTCATTACAGCGGTAAGGCAATAGATAGAAATTGCATTTATTCTCTTCTTTAGTAATATGAGTTGCTAAGGACTTCATTTGAACAAAGGCAAATTTCTCAATATTTATTTTGTACCCTCAGATTTTCAAATAGTTGTATCTTGGCTATGCTAACAAACCACACATCAATGAAAATCATATTTATTCAGCTTTCATTTGATATATAAATCTCAATTTTAAAATAATGTCCCTTATGACGGTATTATATATTTATGTTTTGTGGTCCCCCAGGGTCACATATATAGCTATGGTCAGACACTTGCACGTGTCATTATAATATTTACATTTTTATTAAAAATCGAGCTCAAATTGAGATTACAAGATTTTTTGACCAGCGAATGACAGATTTAGTGGAATACAGGATATAGTTTATAGGTTACAAGGTTTTGGCCCGACAGCGCGATGATATTCTTATTTTGTAGAAATTATTTTTTTTAAACTTCTTTTTTGGAATTTGGTCATTTTCCACAGACACACACCCGACAACCTGTGGTTGGGAAACACTGTATTAGACCGTTTTTTTCCCAGTATTTAAAGTTTATGTACAATTTTGTTTTTCTTTTCTTTAGGCTAACTTTGTTACGTGGACATTGTATAGTTTTAGTCTTTGTTTTCGTTATTTTTATTTGGCTGCTAGAGGCTGCTTGTACTAGATGAGACAGTATCCCAGCTACCAGGGTGTGGTGTGATGCAGTGATAACACTATCAGTTGATTTGTTTGATGGTTGAATATTACATTGCATGTGTGGATGTGTCACATGTTTTCATGGTTGTACTAGAAATAGCTGAGACTGTTACTTCCAGCTTAAGACTTTCAGTCTAAGTGAATCAATCTGGTCCCCTCATTGCTGCCATTTTTGTTTGTATTTTGTGTAAGTTCATTTACCTTGTATTTGTTGGTATTTTGTTTTTGTTTTTGACATTGGACTATAATAATTTATTAAATTTATATAAATGTGCGATATAGTTTAATATTTTGACATTAGTGTGTAGGTCTAGGAATTGTTTTCTTTTAAAGAATTAAAGAGACCATGTGCACATATATTCATTTAGTTCAATAACTTGAGCCGGGTCCACTGGCCTTATTGGGTATAGGCGGGCGGGTGTTCGCCCAGTTACATATGTGTAAACGTCTCTTATCCAATGGTTTCTTCTTTTTTATTATAACATAAAGCTGGTAAACCTGGTAACTGTTGTAAGATATGCACATGGATACCAGAGAGTCATGTGACCAACTATATCAGAGGTCAGAAATATATCAGAGAATCAGGATAATCACATGTCAATAGCTAATGTATTTAATTTAAATAAAGTCACTCAAACTTTCATGTGGGTGTAGATTTTGAGGTAGTCATTCCTCACAGAGCCTGTTTTATTATGTTAGGTGCTATGAATACTATTAAAGTGTGAGATTTTATCCTGCGCTGGCGCGCATATCCGACAGTCCATTCACACGACCTGGGGTGTTCATAAGGATGTCGACTTGCTAATCTATATAAATAATATTTAATAAAATAAAATAAACTTTTGAGTCAAAGTTATTTTCTGTTGAGATCAACATAGTGCAAATGTTGTGAATAGAGATGAACATCTACTGAACCCGGAACATTCCACTAATTCTGATTAACAATTAACTTGAACTACTTATTTATCTGGAGCAATGTAAATCATGTACAAAAGACAGTAAATCAGGACACTATAAAAGGAACATGAGAGGCTGTGAGGACGACAGAGCAAGAGCTGGAAAACAAACATCAGTGAAGAATGAAGGGTTTAGTATGTTTACTGCTGCTGTTGGAAACCTTTGTGTGTGTCGTACAGCATCAGGTAGATGGAGGACTCAATGAGAATGAGATCAGTCAACAGCTCAGATCTGAGGACGCAAGACAGAATCCCCCTCAAACAGACACTTTGAGAGATGCAGCTTCACTGACAGCCAACCAAAACTACCATCTGTGTTTCACTGACATCCATGCAGCGCTGAGAGGAACTGACCGCCACGGTTACAGAGCAGAAAGCAAACATCAGAGAACTGACCGCCACCGTTACAGAGCAGAAAGCAAACAACAGAGAACTGACCACCACAGTTACAGGAGCAGAAAGGAAACATCAGAGATCTGACCAACACAGTTACAGAGCAGAAAGGAAACATCAGAGATCTGACCACCACAGTTACAGAGCAGAAAGGAAACATCAGAGATCTGACCACCACGGTTACAGAGCAGAAAACAAACATCAGAGCTTAGAGACGCGACTGAGGGATGAGATGAACAAGAAAAATGATGTAATCCTGGAAGAGCTGAACAAGAAAAATGATGGTACCTCACCAAAACATCATTCTTTTATCAATGATCCTCAAAGTAAAACACCAATGAAATACATTGCATAGTGTAAATGTTAGTGTAAGTGTATAATGTGTAAATGTCATTTTAACCGAATCTTAATTCCTCCACAGAAATGTCTAATCTTACTTTGAGTCAAGTGGAGGAGTTGAGAAAGGAAAATAGAGGTGAAAGTGTGCCTGAATGATATTCAGTCTATACATTCTCAGTGTAATACAGTAATATCACAATTGTAATCACAATATTGCTTATGTTTTTCAATAACAGACAGAGAAAATAGCTTTTTTCAGCTGGACTGCAATCTGGCGATGGATATATTGGTCCTTTTACCTCTGAGATCACACTAACCTACAGGAACGTCTTCACAAACATAGGGAACGCCTACAACCCAATCACAGGTAATTATCAATGAAATGAGTCATAAAACTCAGTTTATAGTAATGAAAACCCTTCTGCTCTATTAGACCTCTCTGCAGTTGTGTAATGTGTATAAGAGAATCAGAGGCCATTTACACGACTTTAAAACTTTGTCTGCGTTTTGGACAGTCTGAAAATGCAAACTTAAGAAAAAGGGGGCTTCAAAGTGCACGTTTTTGGAAAACAATACCGTTATCGTGTTCGTTTAAACTACAAAAAAATACATTTGTGAAAATTATGATGTCATGCGCATGCGTATTACATGATCAGTCTATAGTCTATACTACTATATCCATACAGTTTCTTTACAAAGTGACATCGCCAACTACAGCGTTTTAAAGCTTTTCCACGGGATCGTTTTGAAAACGTTTTTGTTACGGAAAAACGCCAAGAAAAAAAACTTGTCTGTTTTTAGGACATTGTTGTCGTGTAAAACGTAGCCTGAAATCATCTGCCAACTATTACAGAATGTGTTTGGTTATTAAACAATCATACATAAACAGCTGATTCTGTATCTCTTGTTATCTGATTCAGGTGTTTTCACAGCCCCGCTGAAAGGAGCGTACATGTTCAGAGTCTCTGTATTTGGTCATGGCCCAACTCACTCAGCTGCATCCATTTATAAAAATGGAGAGCGTGTGGTTTTGGCATATGCTGGTCAGCCTCAGCGTGAGTTAAACTCCTCTAATGGAGTTGTGTTGATCCTGGAGGTTGGAGATGTTGTCTATGTGAGACTTTGGCCTAACACGAGGAATGCATTATAACGGGAATAACCACAGCACTTTCAGTGGTTTCTTACTGTTTCCCTTAAGAGATCAGGAGCTGTGCAGAATGTGATTCCAATAATTCTGAACCTTCAGTGTATGACTTAAGATGAAAATCATGAAGAATCATTAACATATGAACCTGTGTTAATGAGGTATAATGTGTGTGTTTGAGATTTGCAATAGACTACTGTATAAACATACACTATACGCATAAGTCCTAGCTGTCATACATGTATGTTTGTATAAAGAGTTTCAGCACTGAGACAGACTAACCATATCACATGAGACTCTAGTGTTTTGTTAAAATATCTAATATAATATCTAAATATCTAAAACAAAATCACCGCACAATAGCAGAGGATAGCACTCATTGGCTCATTCTGCTCTATAAAATAATTATTTTCAAGGATTGCATTTTGAAAATCATATTTTAAACTTGATAAAATCATTAAAATAACATTAAAACTTAATTACTGTCAAAAATTCACCTCTTCAATTGTTCATTTATGCATCATATTATGCAATATCACATTTTGATCGCAATGACACCTGAAAATTGTTTCAAATGGGAGGCCTGAAATAAGAATATTCTATATAGTTTATTTCAAATATCTATATCTACAACAAAGTGTGTGTGTGTGTGTGTGTGTGTGTGTGTGTGTGTGTGAATGTTTAATGGAACATGGAAAAATGTGCCTTGCTTTAGTTGAGACAACAAGCAAGCTAATGAATGGTCCTCTGCTGCTTATAATAGTATTTTTATCCTCACTACTCACTAATGTGTTTCTTATAATTCATATTTAAAACATTAAAAAAAACTGAACTGGTGCGGGAGGGAAGACAATGGAGGAATAAGAAAATCAAATATCAGAGGACTCTTAATAGGCAAGTTCACATGTCAAACAAAAACATGCACTAGCGGTGAAGTCATTACAGCATTAGTCAAGTACAAATGAGTTTACAATCAAGTCAAATCATAATCTAATGACGGTGGTAAAGATAGTTTAACATTTGATATTCAGTTTAAGACCCATTAAACTTAAAATGCATGACGTATAGTAAATCGATTAAACTACAACACTATTTGGCCTAAATGTTTCCAACCAACTGCAAATTACTCCCTACATAACATTCCTCCTGTTAAAGCTAGGGTAGGTAATGTTGGAGAGCCAGCCAGATTTGAAAGTGGCACCTCTCCTAAGCTCCGCCCCCTCCTGTCAGTGCTCCGTCCAAAGCTACGCCCCCCCCCCCCACAAACATGAACGCGCATCCACATTTGGAGTCAGTCACGCAAATAGGCGTCTCTATAGCACGCAGTGTGTTTATCGTGCAATTTATACGCGAAAATGAGTTTTTACGTGGATATGATACGCAGTTTTGCGCGTGCATTTGACACGCACTTTATTGCGTGATATACACACGCACCCCCACACCACTAATCCTACCCAAGCGTATAAGACACACGCACCCCACCCCACCCTAAACCTACCCATGTGCTATCCATGCATATACTATGCAACGTAAAAACTCATTTTCCGCGTATATATTACACGATAAACCACACTGCGTGCTATATAGACGCATTTGGTGTAGGGCTGTAGCGATACACTAATCTCACGATTACGATAACGATACACGATATTCAGCTCACGATACGATATATATCACGATATTCAGCCAACGATACGATTTCGATATAATTCGATACGATTCTATATAATTCGGTACGCTTACATAATTTTCTGATAGATTTAAAGGGGACATAGTGATTTTGGTGACATCTTGTGTTGTGAGTGTTTTCATTTACTTGGATTAATTGAAATGAAAACTCAAAAAACATCAGACAGCTTGCAAAATAATGCTGGACAAAATTAATCAAAGATGTGTTGAGAAAAGTTGTATGGGGGAAAAAAAAACTTGCATCACAATAAGTTGTGATTGTCAAAACATTTGGTAACTTTTTTTTATTAAGTTTACTGACAACATGTTAGTGTTTAGCTGCATGGTTACAATTACGATTCATTTTGATAATTATTAGTTAGGACACATGTTAAAAAATAAAATCACTAATGCTGAAAACATAGAGAGCCCTAGGCTATTTTTATTAAGGTTAAAAATAACTTAAATAAAATATAATGCGTTCTTTATTATAATAACAACTTTATAATATTTTAATGATATAAGTAAAAATATATGTAGCCTAATATAGTGGACATATTTAAACATAACTCTATAGCTAATTTTTCCAGCCTATAAATGGTCATTAAATTGCTTTCCTGATGTAAATGTAACTTATGTGACATTGTTCTAGCCTAACGTTACCTGTTTTTACAGTTACCATTTAACGTTACCTGTTTTATTGACTTCTTACCGTGGTTGAAAAACACTGATTGATCCGAGGGATACATTTCGGTAAGTTCGGGTTCATAATAGTAAAGAAGAGTTAGAGTTGATCGGCTCACGTGCCGCTTGAACTGAGGCGCTACAGAGATCTGTCACGTCGCATTTACAAGCGCCAAAACGGTATTATTGTTTGAATTGCGTAATAAAATGACAGAAATCTGAGAGCTGATCATTTATTTTATATCAAAGTAACCTGCTCTGTCTTGTCTGTCGTTGTCAATGTTCTCTTTGCTCCGCAATTTTTTTTCTGCGTGAGAAAATGGATGTGTGGCGTGAGAGCGTGTGATGCGTGAGTTGGCAGCCCTGCGTTAGTGCCACATAGCTTACAAACCGCAACGCTTTTATCCAAGTCGTTGCTTTCCTTCTTTCTTTTTTTAAACCCAAAGTGCTCCCACACATCTGCTTTTAAGCAGGCGGGTGCCGGATTTATATTCGCCGCCATTCTCCGGATATCCTCGCTCTGACTTGGTAAACAGGAAGAGGTAGACGTCTGCATCTGTGTAAAGTTAGTACGGGTAACTTGCTCTACAGCAACACTAGCGGCTGGCTGACCAAATCGCTCTTCCTGCAACGCGAACGGGGGTAAACACAGGGGATTTGAATGGGATGTATGTATCGATACTCGCGGCTAAAAAATCTATACTTTTTTGGGAAAAAAAATATCGATTTATATCGCAGAATCGATAAAATCGCCCAGCCCCCTAATTTTGGTGTGAAAGGGTGGCAGCAGGAAAGCCGAGTACTTCAGCACATTATGGGCATCAACCAAACTACGTCATGTCTCATTTGTAAGTAAACATATTATTATTCACAATGAATGCAATAAAAAAATTAAAAAACATGCCTATTGTTAGTAATGTTATTCGCAGCTTTCAGGCTAACGTTACACGTTTGGTGTTGTATGAACTCGGAAATGTAGCTACGTGTCTTTGGATAAAAGCGTCTGCTAAATTAAATGTAAAAAATGTAACGTTTTGTTTTGTTACTATCACTGGCAAACGTGAATTTTATGTTTTTATAAATCTTCGTTATTTTGGTTGTTAGAACTTCCAGTCAGGTTCATACAGGCAAGACTTCAGATTTCAAAACCAACTTAAGCTCTGCATGTAGGGTCTGTAGATCTAAGGAACACTCCACGTACGAACATTGTAGACGTCAGAGGCTATGTCGTCACTGTCTCAGTCCTGGCCACTTTAAGATTGACTAGTCCTAAAGCAGCATGCCCTGTGGCTCCCTCAGATACTGCTCAAGTTAAACTGAAGAGCCCATGCGATGAGAGGGGTAGCATGGGCAATTTAATTAAAACCTCCCTCACAAAATATGTGCGAAATGTTTTTGTTAACAGCTGCAAACTATTGCCAGAAGACAAAACAGTGTTATATGTGGGGTCTCAGAGAGGGGTTACTGGATTCTGGTAGTATGGCCTGCACGCTTAGTGAAGTGGGTGAGTCCAAGCTGCAAGCTGATGGTCTTCTTCCACATCCCTCAAGTGATTGCAAGTAATGTAGTCCAAGTTGGCTGTGGTGGCCTTACGATTCAGACGAAGTGTTCATATGAATTGGAGATTGAAGTCTATGGATTTAAGTTTTTCGTTCCTACTCTTGTGGTGCCTGGACAAAGAGATGAGTTTATAATTGGAAGTAATGTGATCAAATGTGTTGTGCAGAAGATGAAATCGCATGACAAGTACTGGGAGCTTGTTTCCCTGCAATAACAGTAATCCTGAGTGTGAGCAATTCCTTGAGCTTCTAAGCTGCATCTCCCGATGGTCTGGGCCTCAACAGCCTGATAAACTTGGGACTGTGAAACTCTGTCAGGCAATCACTCTGCTTCCCAAATGTGAGTATCTTGTTTGGGGCAAAATACCAGCTAATGTGCCTGTTTCCCCAGGAAGTACTGAATTGTTGAGCTAACCACTGCACGTTCAGCTCCTAAAAACATTCTTGTCGGACGAGTAGTAACACCGATGTGGGGCAATCGATGGGTGCCAATGAAGATACTTAACCCTAATCCAACATCAGTGACGCTTCGCCGTAACACTAAACTGGCCGACGTTTCTTCTTGTCTAGCCGTGGAGGATTTCACTGTCATGCAGGGGTCTGAGCAGAACCCATTGTGATGTTCCTGAATCAGATCCCCTCATAACTGACTCATCCTCTGATCTTGCACGATTTACTGGGAGACTATGGTCTGAAGGATGTTGATATTGATGGATGTGAGGTTTCTGAGGTCTGGAAGAGGAAATTGGTGGATCTTCTTGTGTCCTATCATGATGTTTTCTCCAAGGACAAGCTGGATTGTGGAGAGACAAAGGATTTTGTGCACAGGATCCACCTTTATGATGAGCGCCCATTCCGTCTGCCCTATCGCCGCATCCCACCTGCCCACTATAAAAAATTGAGAGGAGTGTTGTCAGAGATGAAGAGAAAGGCATAATCAGCAAGTCTGTCAGTGAATATGCATCACCCTTAGCGATGGTCTGGAAAAAAGATGGTAATCTGAGGGTCTGCACTGATTTTCGTTGGCTCAATGCTAAAACCTTCAAGGACGCCCACCCTCTGCCCCATCAAGCTGACTGTCTCGCAGCCTTGGGTGGTAATGCCCTTTTCAGCACCATGGACTTAACTTCAGGATTTTACAACATTCTACTCCATGTGTCTGACCGACGATACACTGCCTTCACAACACCAATGAACTTGTATGAGTATAATCGTCTTCCTCAAGGTCTTTGCAATAGCCCCGCGTCTTTCATGCGCATGATGCTCAGCATTTTTGGAGACCTTAACTTTTCCAGTCTTCTCTGCCTATCTTGATGACTTGTTGGTCTTTGCACCTTCTGAAGAGGAGGCTTTGAAGCGTTTAGAGATCGTGTTTTCTCGATTGAGAACTAGCAACCTGAAGCTAGCACCTAAAAAGTGTCACTTCCTGAGAAAATCCGTAAAGTTCCTGGGCCATGTGATAGATGGTACTGGTGTTTCAGTTGATGAGGAGAAAGTTAAAGTCATCTCTGCTTTTCAGAAGGAGGACTTAATGAAGGAAATTAGAACCACACCTTCACAAAAAAAGATCAGATCGTTTCTTGGTATGGTCCTGTACTACCAATCCTTCATTCCAAGTTGCTCACGCATTGCCAGACCCTTATTCAACTTAACAGCTGGCCAGAAAAGCTCAGTGAAAGCCGTTGGTAGTCACAAGAAAGCAGGCACTTTTCGAGAGTTGACATCCCAGGACTGGACCCCTGACTGTGATGTGGCGTTTGAAGAGCTAAAAAGGGCCCTTGTTGACAGTGTGGTGCTTGCTCATCCTGATTTTGAGCGTCCTTTTCTTCTCTGTACTGACGCTTCATTGGATGGCATAGGTGCAGTACTCTCTCAGATCCCTGCTGGTGAGGACAAGGCAAGACCAATAGCATTTGATAGCAAGGCTTTGAGCCGCAGCCAAACAAAATATCCTGCACACAGACTGGAATTCTTAGCTCTGAAGTAGGCGGTGTGTGACAAGTTCAGTCACTGGCTTAAGGGCCATGAGTTTACTGTGTGGACGGATAATAGTCCGCTGACGTACATTATGACCAAGCCGAAGTTGGATGCATGTGAGCAGCACTGGGTCTCGAAATTTGCTCCATATTCTTTTGAGATCAAATACGTTCCTGGAAAACTCAAGGTGGTGGCAGATGCGCTCAGTAGGGATCCATTTGTCAGGCCAGTGAGTCAGCGGCTTTTGTCCGAGCCTTATTCTGAAACTGTTGCGACAAGTACGCTGTGTGGAGGATGGAAATGTGCAAGAGGTGTTCCGTCTTACCTGCCAACCGCAAACATTAGGGACAGGATCACTTGATGCTGGGCTGGATACATCAATGTCCGCTGATGACGTGTCTTCCATTTTGTCCTCCTGTGATGAATGGGAAGCAGGAACTGAATGTAGAGCAACATCATTTGCTGAACATCTGAACTCTTTAATCAGTGGAGGCGAGGAAGTGTTTCATTCTCTTTCACTGATAGACTTACAAAAACATCAGCACAAAGACCCTGTCATTGCTAGGGTGTCTTATTATGTCGGCAGGAAGCGCAGACCATCGAGACGTGAACGTGCCAATGATAACCAGTGCGTGCTGAGGATTCTGAAGCAGTGGGACAAACTTTCTTTGCTTAATGGAATCCTGTACAGAGCTATTAAAGACCCGCTCACCAAGCACAAAAAGTTCCAACTCGTTCTACCGGACTCCTTGAAATCTGAGGCACTTTCGGGTGTTCACGACCTGGCTGGTTATCAAGGGCAGCCTCGCACTCTGTCTTTGACCCATCAGAGGTTTTTCTGGCTTGACATGGAGCGTGATGTGCGGGATTACGTGAAAAAATGTCCTAGGTGTGTCCTCAGCAAAACTCCAGAGCCTGCAGCGAGAGCCACTTTGGAGAGTATTAAAACCACAGCCCCACTGGAGCTCGTTGCATCGACTTCTGGTCTGCTGAAGATCGGAACAACAAATCTGTGGATGTTTTAGTGGTCACGGATCACTTCACAAAGCTGGCGCATGCATTCCCATGTCAGGACCAGACAGCGAAAAGAGTGGCTAAGAAACTCTGGGACAGCTTTTTCTGCGTCTATGGATTTCCCCAACCCATCCATTCTGACCATGGGGCTACCTTTGAGAGTGGTGTTGATTGCCGAGCTCCTTGAACTGGCTGGAGTTGACAAGTCAAGAACCACCCCTTACCACCCAATGGGGAATGGTGGTACCGAACGTTTCAACAGGACATTAGGAAATATGCTGAGGTCTCTTCCACCTAGGCCTAAGCAGAGGTGGCCACAGTTGATACAGTCCATGACATTTGTGTACAACTGCACAGCACACGAAACAACAGGTTTTGCTCCTTTTTACCTAATGTTTGGTAGGGTACCAAGGTTGCCAGTTGACCTCATGTTCCGTAGTGTCCTGCAGGATAAGACAATATGTGACTATGACAAGTATGTCAAATCTCTTGTCGGTGACCTCCAGTCTGCCATGGCGTTGGCACAGAAGAATGCTGTTGTGGAACAAAAACACCAGTCCAGCCAGTACAAACAAAAGAGCTAAAGGCCTACCTCTAACCGTTGGTGATCAAGTGCTTGTGGCTAACAAGGGTTGTAGAGGGAAATGAAAACTTGCTGACAAATGGGAGCCAGTCATGTACACTGTTGTTGCCTCAAAGCCTTCCATACATGTCTATAAGATCCGTGACAGGCTGGTAATGAGAGAATAGTGCATCGGAATCTTCTTCTTCAAGTGAACTTCCTCCCACTGCTTGAACCAGAAATGGTTAGTTCTGATCATGAGGTTGCTGAAGCACTTGCCTGTAGTGTACCTTCACAGATATCTGATGCAGCACGCTGTGGTGGTCTAGCTGAGCAAACACGCAGTGGTGAGTCCTTCTATGTTGCCGAGATTGAATCTGCTGGGCACGCAGATGACGGGCAGACTGAGGCTGAGGAACTCTCACATGCAGACTCTATGTCGAACATCTCCAATGTTGCTACTTGTGGTGATGTCCGCACTTCTTCATGGGTGCATTCTCAGTTGTCCAATCAAGAGGAGCCAAATGCACAAATTGCTGTGTCAGTGACTGATGATAATACTGTGGCTGGTGCTATCCACTCTCCCCAAACTCCTGTCTCTGCCAGTAAACCCTTTAGGCAAGATCCTGTAGTTGATTTAAATACAGATGATCGTTACACTACAAGGCTTGGTAGAGTAATTAAGCCTGTTCGTAGGCTGATTGAGTCAACGGTTCAACTGGAGTCTGTATCTCCAGTTATTCATGTTTAGATCTCTTTTTTTTTCTTCCTGCTGTCTCTGATAATGCTAGGAGTCAAGTCTTATATTTTCTAATGCCTATTGATTCTGTTTAAGTTAAATGGTCTGAGATTTTTCAAAGTGTAATGGGCACTTTGGTAATGCCTACAAAATGTGTAAAAGTTTGTCCAACTTTCTTCATATTTGTATCCCTTTCGTTTGGGTAGCTTTTTACGCTGTGTCTTCACTGTTTTTTGTGTGTAACATGTAATTCTAGTGACCAGTGTTTTTTTTGTTATACTCTGGGAATTTTGTGTAAATCTGAGGGGTGAGTGTAACAGGTACAGAAAGTGTACTGTTAAATGTATGCATAGTTTATTAGAATTCTCACAAAATTGTTCGTTTACATACACTTGATATGACTGCCTAAGTGAAGTGAGTACCTTTCCCTTTAATTGATGTGATGTCATGAGTCAATACAAATTTCCTGTTCTGTCCCCTCCTCTTCCTCTTTGCATTGGTGATGCAGTGAAGAGGTAAAGCAAGAGCGACTCTCACTTAAGAGGCTGATTACATTTGTTTGTACATCAGGAATAAAAGATCTGTGAAACTGCCGCATGCTGTCCTGATTCTTCTCATACACGACCGAAAACACAACGCAGACAACAGACCAGTTACATAAACGTCACTTCTCTAAACTCAAACAAAAACTCAGCGAATACTATTCACTCAGACATGAGCTATATATCTCTATAATCATTTAAGTGTGTAGTTTTAAATTATCTAATTCAAATCTAAAACAAATATTCTCTGTTTATGTAATCTATATAAAAAGAGCGAGAGATCAGCTGTGCTCATTATCATTCTGGCACCTCATTACTCCGCTAATGTGACACGCCCATCGAGAGCGCGCGCTATTCAAACACAGATAATCTGGAGCAAACCATGCAAACCAGTCAACGCCCACAACAGCTGGACAACACACTCGCTGTGAGGAATAGCTCTGCTAATAATATCGTGATTATCCTGGAAATTTTACCTCAAACGTGCTGGAGTAGCCGAACAACGGCAGATCATCAGTAAGTGCTTTGTTCTAATCGCGATATGAAATGGTGTCTGTAATCCGCAAAAGACTGTTTAAATTTGAATCGCGTTTCTGTGTTTGATGAATGAACGGCACAGACATGTTGTTTAGCTACTACAGCTTGCGCGTGTCTGTGTGTGTGAATGAAATATCTATTGCCTACTGAGATGAGTAAAAATCGACTGAATACGTTGAAATAAAATGTCTTTGTATAAGCAACATTTTAAACTGCAAATTAACATTTATGCCCTAATATATATTATAAAAGACGATATGTTACAGACGAAATATGAAAGACAAACATTTCGTTTTGGATAGATTATAAAGTTTGTACTGCCACATCAAAACCTAATTTCCAAGGTGCAAACAAAATCTTAAAAGATCAATATAAGCCTTCTCTTTAAATTATTTTTGTGTTTTATTAGTGACAAATTTGGGAGAGGATAACCTACATAATCCAAAAACTTTCTGAAAATATGAATGAGAATTAACTGCACAATTACTAGAAATGTTTACCTTGGATATTATACAATTTGCAAGCATAGGCCTACACAGTTTGTGGAAAAATACACTTTTTTTAAAGATGTTTCCAACTCTGAACCAATTCTGTAGATGTGTGTGTGTATGTATGTATGTATATATATATATATATATATATATATGTGTGTGTGTGTGTGTGTGTGTGTGTTGTCCTTGCATTCTTTGCATTCTGTGTGGCTCAGTGACACACTCAGTGCAAAGGCTCATTAGTATGCAGCATTAGCAGGTCTTCTTTGTCTCCAGGTGTGAATGAGGACATTATTCATGACCTTGTTGGATAATTCCACGCCCCCCTGCATATTGCCTTTCCAAACAAAAAGTGTCTTACAAAATTTAAATCAATCTATTGTTTAATGTGAACGATTAGCCCGGATGATTTTCAGATCATTTTGAAGTAAATACTCTAGCCGACAACATCCATTAGTCAAAAGTATTGTTGGAATATGTGAAGTTGGTCGTTTGTGGTCTTATATCAGAACATTTAAGTTTGAGTTTTTTGAATAACCACGCATAAATAATATTCTCTCAAAAATGCAAACATGTACATACATGTTGCTCACATATTATGATAGTCATGTTCGTGCTAAATGGAGTGTAATTACACCTTTGTCATTAATATGTTTATAAGAAACTGAAAAAAAATACAAATATCAGGGCATGTCAAAACATCTCAAGGACCCCCAAAAACACCTTAGACTCCAGAGGGTTAATTAATTAAATTCACATCCAATGTTTTCTTCTTTTTTATTATAACATAAAGCTGGTAAACCTGGTAACTGTTGTAATATATGCACATGGATACCAGAGAGTCATGTGACCAACTATATCAGAGGTCAGGATAATCACTGGCACATGACAATAGCTAAAGTATTTAATTTAAATAAAGTCACTCAAACTTACATATGGGTGTAGATTTGAGGTAGTCATTCCTCACAGAGCCTGTTTTATTATGTTAGGTGCTATAAATACTTTAAAAGTGTGAGATTTTATCCTGCGCTGGCGCGCATATCCGACAATCCCACGCACACAACCTGGGGTGTTCATAAGGATGTCGACTGCTAATCTATATAAATAATATTTAATAAAATAAAATAAACTTGAGTCAAAGTTATTTTCTGTTGAGATCAACATAGTGCCACAAATGTTGTGAATAGAGATGAACATCTACTGAACCCGGAACATTCCACTAATTCTGATTAACAATTAACTTGACCTACTTTTATTATCTGAAAGCAATATAATCAGGTACAAAAGACAGTAAATCAGGACACTATAAAAGGAACATGAGAGGCTGTGAGGACGGACAGAGCAAGAGCTGGAAACAAACATCAGTGAAGAATGAAGGGTTTAGTGTGTTTACTGCTGCTGTTGGAAACCTTTGTGTGTGTCGTACAGCATCAGGTAGATGGAGGACTCAATGAGAATGAGATCAGTCAACAGCTCAGATCTGAGGACGCAAGACAGAATCCCCCTCAAACACTGACACTTTGAGAGATGCAGCTTCAACTGACAGCCAACAAAACTACCATCTGTTCTTCACTGACATCCATGCAGCGCTGAGAGAACTGACCGCCACGGTTACAGAGCAGAGAGTAAACATCAGAGATCTGACCAACACAGTTACAGAGCAGAAAGGGAAACATCAGAGATCTGACCGCCACGGTTACAGAGCAGAAAACAAACATCAGAGCTTTAGAGACGCGACTGAGGGATGAGATGAACAAGAAAAATGATGTAATCCTGGAAGAGATGAACAAGAAAAATGATGGTACCTCACCAAAGCATTCATTCTTTTATCAATGATCCTCAAAGTAAAACACCAATGAAATACATTGCATAGTGTAAATGTTAGTGTAAGTGTATAATGTGTAAATGTCATTTAACCGAATCTTAATTCCTCCACAGAAATGTCTAATCTTACTTTGAGTCAAGTGGAGGAGTTGAGAAAGGAAAATAGAGGTGAAAGTGTGCCTGAATGATATTCAGTCTATACATTCTCAGTGTAATACAGTAATATCACAATTGTAATCACAATATTGCTTGTGTTTTTCAATATCAGACAGAGAAATAGCTTTTTCAGCCTCACTGATGCAATCTGGCAGTGGATATATTGGTCCTTTTACCGCTGAGATCACAGTAACCTACAGGAACGTCTTCACAAACATAGGAACGCCTACAACCCAATCACAGGTAATTATCAATGAAATGAAAACCCTTCTGTAAGGTGTATAAGAGAATCAGGGGCCATTTAAACGACTTTAAACGTTCGTTTAAACTACAAAAAAAATTATTTGTGAAAACGGGGATGTCATGCGCATGCGTATTACATGATCAATCTATAGTCTATACTACTATATCCGTACAGTTTCTTTACAAAGTGACTTCGCCAACTACTGGCCTGAATAGATGTGGCAGAATACAGCGTTTTAAAGCTTTGGTGTGAACGGGGATGGTTTTGAAAACGTTGTTGGTACTTGTCTGTTTTTTGTCGTGTAAACGTAGCCTGAAATCATCTGCCAACTATTACACAATGTGTTTGGTAATCAAACAATCATACAGTAAACTGCTGATTCTGTATCTCTTGTTATTTGATTTAGGTGTTTTCACAGCCCCGCTGAAAGGAGCGTACATGTTCAGAGTCTCTGTATATGGTCATGGCCCAACTTACTCAGGTGCATACATTTATAAGAATGGAGAGCGTGTGGCTATAGCATATGCTGGTCAGCCTCAGGGTGTGTTAACCCTCTGGGGTCTGAGGGGTTTTTTGGGGCCCTTGAGATGTTTTTGACATGCCCTGACATTTGTGCTTATTTCAGCTACTTACAACATACCTTTGGTCAACTCATAATTATGCTGTATTCAGCACAAACTCTGCTAAAATAATATGTGAGCAAAATGGAAGTTACATGTTTGCATTTTATAGAAAAAAAATATTATGCATGGTTAGTAAGTTTTGGGGAAAAAATTGTCACTGCAATGAACCCATATAACTCATACTGAATAGTTTGGCACAAGACTTTTGAGTTACCATTCTTGTAGGCTAGAATGTTTACTACAAAATGATGTGAAAATCCTTTTGATCACTCTTTCACAAAACAACAATATAACAATTTAAACTTTGCAAGTCAGTTTTTGTGCCACCGCTGCTGTATGCGTAGGGGTGTTGATGGCCATGAATATGAATGAGGGGAGACAATAGACACTCCCCCATCCATGGCTAATGCCCCATCACAGTGCTGTGAGGCAGAGAGGAGAATCTGAGAATGAGAAGAGATTCAAAGATTTTGTTTTTCAATCTGTTTTTATTGTAATTCCTCTATGTGGAGGAACTTAATGTTGTGCCTCACAAGACAGACCACAGTGCTACCGTACATATATAAACATATAGTACCAGTCAAACGTTTGGACACATTACCATTTTTAATATTTTTGATAGAAGGCTGCATTTATTTGATCAAAAATACAGAAACAACAGTAATATTGTGAAATATTATTACAATTTAAAATAATGATTTTATATTTTAATATACTTTAAAATATAATTTATTTCTTTGATCAAAGCTGAATTTTCAGTATCCTTACTCCAGTCTTCAGTGTCAAGAAATATTAATTTTGAACGAATAACAGAGAATTTCTGTGCTGAAAATCATACTTCCGGGTTGCAACACGTTTCAGCTGTTTTTTTTTCTATCGTAGATCTAATGACGTAGACCAGAGTGGAACTCCTTATATGAGCATTGCTCTCGGAAAAGCGCGTTCACGCACACGTTGACCAGAGGAGAGAAAGACCGCGCTCATCGACGCGCTACTACCGGAAATCATCATCAGCAGCGCTAAATAGAATGGTTGATGTCAAGAATGTCTCCAAAAAAGTGTGTTTTGGGATGTGAGGGAAAGTTTACCTTGTTCAGCTTCCCAAAGAACCCAGTGTTACTGGAACAGTGGATGCAGTTTGTATTTCCGGGACAGCAAAGGAGTGTGGCAAGTGCGGTTTTGTGTTCTGGTCATTTCAGTGACGAATGTTTTATTAACAAGGCCCAGGTCGTCGCAGGATTTGCAAACCAGTTGCAATTAAAAACCTGGCACGGTCCCAGTGATAAAACACCCCATTCATGTAAGTACAAACGGTATCAGATTTATTTCTTGTGCTGGAAATCCCCCGCTTGACTCTATAGCTCCGCCCACGCCCAGAATCAAGGACCTCGGCTTTTTCCGGATAGAATCGGAAAGCTGTATTTTTATTTTTATAAATATGATGAAACTAAAGACTTTTTGGAGATATGAAGAACGCACTATTACTCTATAGGTACTCAAGATTAACATGAGATTGACTGAAACGAAGTATTTTACCCCTCCCCCCCCCCCCCCCCCCCCCCCCCTTTAATATTTTTTTGTAACCTGTGATACTTTTTTTTGGATTCACTAAGAAAAGCAAAGAAAAGCATTTATTCAAAATAGAAATCTTTCCTAACAATTTAACTTTACCTTTCTTTCTTTTTTTGAAAGGATGTGTAGTGTATACTGTTACAAACAGACTCATGGGGGAATGTGAGTCAACAGAGCTCAGTTGCGGTCCAGTTTCCCGTGCGGGCAGGAATCGCGCAGTCTGTGGAACCATGTCAACATCAGTCTCGGTTTTCCATGACAGGGTGGACTTGGACCTGTTGCTTGTTTGCCGTGGCTCTCTTCGGGACAGGTGCTCGGACATGTTCATTGTCACATCTGTTGATAACACAATAAAATAAACTGTATTATTATCATTATCAATCACTAATGGCCATGGATTAAAAGAAAGACAACCGTTTTTGTAATTTCACACAAGAATAAGGTAGGCCCTACTTGTATATTATGACGATGTAAACACAATTACATTTCATCAGTAAAATATTACGTCTGTGCACTTAGGGCTGGGCGATAAAACGGTAACGATAATTATCGCGATATAATTTTTTCTCGATAAAACGATATCAAGAGTTCGATAAATGTTCGATAATGTTTTTGCGCCAAAAGCGGAACGAATCTCATTTGAACCGCGCGCCACACGGACCGTTTATCCGCTCGGCTCAAAGTCCAAACGGCAGCGCAGCGCGAGCTCACTCGAGCAGACGTGTTTACTCTGATCGGTCTCGGTCACTAGATCCAGTGAGAGCGCTTGAATTCAGCGAGGAACACAAATGTCTCAGTGATTTAAACCAGTTTAAAGGCAGATGAGACCGCGCTGACGAACAGGAGAAACACTGTGCGCAACGATACAGTCAGAAGCTTTTTCCGTCTACACATTTCCATCATTTACCACGGATTTAACGTTACTGTAACGTTAGCCTAGTAATATTAACTGCACCATGAAATGTGGGATATATATATATTGAATTGTATAATATTATTATTGTAGACAATGTATCAAAGGACTAATGGAATATAATTACAGTTTTTAATAATGTATTTAGGCTACTGGTTTTTCATAAATACCATAGGAACCATAAAGTTACATTTTATCTGTGGTTATCATGATCTAAATGCATGATGCTGGCTGACCAATGCTTCATTTTAATAAAACTAAAGAATATTACATTTTACCAAATAAAAATGTTACTTTTTTTAACAGATGTTACTGTTTTTGTTAATGAACATAAATTGTATAAAGTAAATCTGCATCCTAACTCAAGCTAATACTACTGAAATAAAGATATTTATTTTGTTAAGGAAAAATGTCAAATATTGAATGTTCTACCTCGGATTTGTGAATGTTCACCTGTTTGGCAAGTGTTTGTCATGATATGTTCTGACAATAAAGAGTAGTTTAAAAAACACAAACGCTCTGGGTTTCTACAGCTTTCACTTAGGAGTACAAATCTGTCTTTAAACTTGAAATAAATAAAGATTTGACATTTATCGATAATTATCGATATCGACTGATATAAAAAAAAAATATCGTGATATTTTTTTTTGGCCATATCGCCCAGCCCTATGTGCACTTACTATCATTCTCGATTGAGAACTGAATGACACCTGCGTGTCCCTCTGCGGTGCTGGAGAAGGAGAGCTTGATGCAGACACATTCTTAAAATAATAAAAACAACTGTTAGCATACATTATCCAAAGATGGGCGATTAATGGGTATGGACGCATGTAGTCTATATATCTTGTTAATGGGCCATAGGACGGAGAAATATCTATTTATGGGCCATAGACCGCGTCACCGCGAGTTGTTGATGGCCATATAGACCGCACGCATTTAGAGCATTTCAAACATTTACACCTGTATTCACAATCATCTGTGGCAATATTTTAGCAAGATAAGTGTCATAGGCTAACCAAAACCGAACATTTATATATAAAATATAATGTCTAGTATTTAGACAGTATCACATTTTACCGGAGGCTGAAATATATTTGCACGAAATCATATTTACACCTAAGCAGATATTCGCAAATAAGCTACATTACGCAAAAGTCAGTATTTTTAGCATGATAATCAGTGTCATAAGCTAATCAAAACGGAGTGAAATATAATACAAATATGTTTAGAGAGTAATATCACATTGAAACAGTTTACACGACCATATACACGAATGTTAGGGATATTGTAAGGCAATCTTTCCTGTAAGATGTCAAAAGCTAACCAAAACTAAGCAAAATATAGTCTGAAAATTCATATGAGTTCTATATAATGAGAAAAAGAATTATATAACACTAAACAACTTACTCGAACTTGTATTCTCGGCTGGATCAATTCGCTCTTGAAAATGCAGCCGTTCTTCGAGATGCAATCGTCGAAGGGTGAATTCTTCTTCGTTGTCCAGAATCATCTGGAGGACGACTTTAACCGGAGAAGCGTGCCATCCTCAAAACGCGATGAACTATCCGTGAGTCTGACGAAGAAACTCTGTGTTTTCATGGCATTGATCGGGGGGCGTGTGCGAGGCATAGATCACCTAAACTATTACCATGTGAATAGCGCCGGGGGCGTGGCCGCCTCAGCTCATTAAAAATAATGAAGTGAGAACGAAAAACTGCGCCTCTCCTTGGTTTCAAACGGATTACATAAACTAAGAATATGTGTTTTTTTATATAAATTACTTCATTTAAAAGAAGAGAATTCTAGCTTCATAAAGACAAATCTCTCGTTCCTGAGTGACAAGTATTCGCTGAGTTACAGTTCATTTTCGGACGCGTTTTAGAATGAACTTCAGAAGGCAGAACTCGCATCATGTTTATTTTTCTTTATTTGGCGAAAGACACAACACTTTGTTTTTATTGTGAGTATACATAAAAAAATAGAAACTTAACTGGATCGAATGATGTAAAACACTTAAATGTAAGATCAAAACCAACAGAGTATTTTGAATCTCTTTTGCACTGATAAGAAAAAAAAGCGAGCAGATCACGCCGGCGTGATTGCCGACCCCAGAGGGTTAAACTCCTCTAATGGAGTTGTGTTGATCCTGGAGGTTGGAGATGTCGTATATGTGAGACTTTGGCCTAACACGAGGATACATGATAACGAGAATAACCACAACACTTTCAGTGGTTTCCTACTGTTTCCCTTAAGAGATCAGGAGCTGTGCAGAATGTGATTCCAATAATTCTGAACCTTCAGTGTATGACTTAACTCATGAAGAGTCATTAACATATGAATCTGTATTAATGAGGTATAATGTGTGTGTTTGACATTTGTAATAGATTACTGTATAAAAATCTGTATGAGACACTATAATCATAAGTTTTGAGCTGTCTATACATGCAAGTTTGTATAAAGAGTCAGTGAGACAGACAGGACCATGAATATTACATGACACTCGTGTTTTGTTAAAATATCTAGCCTATATCTAAAACACAAAATCACCACACAATAGCAGAGGATAGCACTCATTGGCTCATTCTGCTTTGTAAATTAATTATTTTCAAGGGTTTTGCATTTGAAATCATATTTAAACTTTATAAAATCATTAAAACAACATTACAAATGACTGTCAAAATTCGAAAACTTCAATTGTTCATTTTATGCATCATATTATGCAATATCACATTATGATGGCAATGACACCTGAAAATTATGTTTTAAATGGGAGGCCTGAAATAAGAATATTCTATATAGTTTATTTCAAATATCTATATCTACAGCAAAGTGTGTGTGTGTGTGTGTGTGTGTGTGTGTGTGTGTGTGTGTGTGTGTGTGTGTGTGTGTGCGTGCGTAAGAATGTTTAATGGAGTTAATGGAACATGGAAAATGTGCCTTGCTTTAGTGGAGACAAACAAGCAAGCTAATGAATGGTCCTCGGCTGCTTATAATAGTATTTTTATCCTCACTACTCACTAATGTGTTTTCTATAATTCATATTTAAACATAAAAAAATTACTATTATAACATTTACAATAATATTTTATCAAAATCCCTCACTTCATATCTATTGAAACATTAGTTTTGACAATTGTGCTACATTATGAGTAATGTGAAACCTGAAAAATGGTGTTTTAACCAGAGGACACTTGCCGTAAACATTTTGTTACCCATCATATATTCCAAATATGTGTGTGTGTGTGTCACCGGGTGAACAAACCCGGAACAAAAAAAAAAAAAGCGACTCGTTGCCAGGGGGAGAAATGCCGGTGTAAACACCGGGCCAGCTCTGGGTTTACCCCATCATGGCCACCGACTATAATGAGCGCCAGCTGAAGCCAATGATTAGCGCTTCATTGAAGCACATGCCCGGGAGAAAGGAGTATAAAGAGAGGGGCTTGAAGCACAGTAAAGCAAGGAAAAATGTTCTGGCAGCAGTGAAGCTCTGTATGAGTTTTGAGTGGGTTGCAGCAGCGACAGTGAGCGGCAACAAGTGTGGAAAAGCTGAGGTTTAATGTCTGATCGGTGTTCCATGTTGGGTCCCCCGAGGCATGCTCATTAAGTGAGTCTTTGAAGAAACCACGAACAGCAACGCAATGAAGTAGGTGAGAAAATTACGCAGAGAAAGAAGGAGAGTGACTGGCAGAAAAGAGAGTGGAAACCCATAGGATTCACGTGATTCACCGAGGAAAGTTAAGTGCATCCTTTTATGATTCACCTTTCTGAGAAAACCACATGTGAAGATTTGCCATCACCAGTGTACGACTAACCTGTGTTTGTGGGCAGTGTGTGTTATCCTGTTGACGGCGAAGAACAGTAACTGTAACAGCTGGGAAGATCGCTGAATCCATGTCCATATTCTGAAAACCATTAATTCTTGGATCATCCACCCTATGAAGAGAAGAGAAACGAGTTGATTAATCGCTGTGGAGATAGAGTGAGTTTGTAGTGTCTGAAAGAGTGAAACAAACACGTGTGAAGATTTACAGAGTGATTTATGCACAAGTGTGGTGAGATCAAACAACTGTGTTTTCTCTGAGTCTCTGACGGATGAAATTGACCCATAACTGAAGATTCTTTCAAATTGATCTGTCCCCCTCAGTTGTGTCCAGGTCCCTAAGATTGTGTGCATGGTGCGGAGGAGAAAAGCTCAACGCACCTCAATTGCCACAGTGCACGAGCACTGTATTCCTCCAAAGAAAGTCCAGTCTCATTATTTCTCCCAACGACGCCGTTCTATCACACAGAACGAGAGCAAAGGCTGGTAAAGTACCCCGTTTCTATCTCGCCTACTAATGTCCGTCTCACTGTCAAAGTGTCTGTTCCTTGAAGGAAGCAAAGAAGAAGCAGTTGCTGCTGAGAGTTGAGTGTGGCTCTGCGAGCACGTCAACGAATCCGATCCTGGAAGCTGTCTGTCCCACGAGCCTATCCAACGACGAGAAAAGTCACTGTCTGCCCCACGAGCTTATGCAATGAGTCTGACGACGAGAAAAGTCACTGTCTGCCCCACGAGCTTATGCAACGAGTGTTACGACGAGAAAAGTCACTGTCTGCCCCACAAGCTTAAGCAACGAGTCTGATGACGAGAAAAGTCACTGTCTGCCCTACCTTTTTAAATTCATTCTTGTTGTCTGCCTCTTGGTGTCCTCTGGTGTCTGCTCCTCCGGAGTGTGGTAAAATAACCCTCGACCCTAACATCGGTGACGTGTGTGTGTGTAAGCATGCTTATGTAGCAAAACGTGGCTCGCCTAGTAGTGACTACGCCACCCCCAATTTACTGGGGAAATAATCTAATAAACGGGACACAAATCCGTTTGCTCAGGAGAGGCAGGAGACGTGAGTTTTCATTCACACAAGCAAATTTTATTAACGAAAATAAATAATAATTCACAATAAATTGTCTCGATCCGTAAACAAAGACAAACAGACAAAAAAATGTAAATCACTGCAGGGGCTGAGGCCTCTGACAAGCAGGCTAGCTATAGCTGCACCCACCGGCAAGGAAAACACGATTTGAAAAGTCACACTCCACTACAAATTGTGATCAGAAATAACAACACTAATAACCCCTAATTAAGGTGAAGGCCGTGCAGCTACCACCACCAGCCTGCTTCCAGGAAAACCCAGCTCCTGCGGAATACAAAGAAATAAAAAACAATCCACTTGAACCAAGACAGAAAACATCAACATATGCAAAAGAAATATACATGCAAGACAACAAGGTCACGTCACCAAAGTCACACAATCAGTCAAAGAAACTACACAGATGACGGAACCATTTGGCTGCGATCAATCCAGGCAATAAATAACAGTGACGATCATGCAGCTACAGAACTGGGGACAAAACCAGCCAAATCCATAAAGAAAAACACAAACAGAAACAAAATCATGCAACAACAACAAAAAACATTCTCGAGCCTAAAACCGATCGCCTGAGCAGCAGATGGGATGGGATCACAGCAATAAGTTGGGTTTCCCCCAAAGCAGCAGATGTGGCTCAAGAAGCAAGGGCTGCTGACAGCAAGTTGACAGCAAGTTGTTGATGTAGCTGCTCAACCTTGCTTTAAAGCGATCAAAGAGATTTCCTAAACACAAATATTTATTAACCATCTAATTAAAAACAATTGCAGATTAAAAAGAAACAATAAAAAACGTACTCACCCTGATTCAATATCGGCGCGCACTAGTGTTGTCAAAAATATCGATATTTCGATAAATATCGATACTGAAATATCTGAACGGTACCAATACTAATTTCCTGAAGTATCGATACTAGCCGAGCTGTCACTTTCACTTCTGTCACGAGGTGACGAAAGAGAAGCGGAACTGAGTTCCCGCTGGAATTGTGTTCCGCCCGGAACGGTGTCGCTGTAACACCGGCCCACTTCCGGGTCGCGCATTATGTCACAATAACAACACTAATGACCGATTGACATCTGGGGCCTGTTGCACAAAAGTAGAATTAAGACATCCGGGATAAATGACTCAGCTGAGCTCAATGAAGCCAAAACATGTGCATCCAGGCTTAATTGGTTGCACAAAGACCAAGCCAGGATGAGCAGACACGGATTCATTAAGCCAGGTAAACCAATCCTGGATAGGTGCGCGCTCACGGCTCACTCAAATAGACCCCGCCACAGATCACAGATTAACTGATTTACCATGGCAACTAGAGCCGCGTACTTTTCCCCGTCGGAAGCACAGATCCTCATGGAGGCATAGAGGTAAAATATATAAGGCAAGGCAAGGCAAGGCAAGTTTATTTATATAGCACATTTCATACACAGTGGTAATTCAAAGTGCTTTACATAGAAGAAATACAAATAAAAATAATTACATAGATAATAAAAGAAATAAGAATAATTAAAACAGTTTAGAAAATAAAATACAGTGCAAACAGTCGGACGAACAGTGGCACAGTGCTCATTCAGTAAATGCAAAGCTAAACAGTGGTAATTCAAAGTGATCGACCGGTAGCTATTATAGATCTTTCTTTTAAAAGGATCTTCTTACGACTTACATGCATCAACTTTCTTTTCTCTTTCAATCTTCTTCAATCTTCTTACGACTTCCCTGTATCAACTTTCTTTTCTCTTTCATTTACTTGCACATTCTTTTCACTTTCCTTAGCCCAGCATTCACATTCTTAGCTCTTTCTCAGACTAAAACTTTAATATCGAACAGTGGCACAATGCTCATTCAGTAAATGCAAAGCTAAACAGATGTGTTTTGAGTCTGGATTTGAATGTGGCTACTGTAGGAGCGCACCTGATCTCTTCTGGAAGCTGGTTCCAGCTGCGGCTGGCATAATAGCTAAAAGCGGACTCCTTGCTTTGAGTGAACCCTTGGTATTTCTAGTTGATGTGATCCTAATGATCTGAGTGATCTGTTGGGTTTATATTCAGTGAGCATATCTGCAATGTATTTAGGACCTAGGCCATTAAATGATTTATATACCAGTAATAATACTTTAAAATCAATCCTAAATGTGACTGGAAGCCAGTGTAAAGACCTGAGGACTGGTGTGATATGTTCAAATTTTCTGGTTCTGCTTAGGATCCTGGCGGCAGCGTTCTGTACGAGCTGCAACTGTCTTATGGTCTTTTTGGGAAGGCCAGTAAGGAGTCCATTACAATAATCCACCCTGCTGGTGATGAAAGCATGCACAAGTTTTTCTAAGTCCTGACTGGAAACAAAGCATCTAATTCTTGCAATATTTTTCAGATGATAATATGCTGATTTAGTTATTGCTTTGACATGACTACTGAAGCTAAGGTCTGACTCTAGAGACACACCAAGATTCCTGACTTGATTTTTAGTTGTTTGACCTCTAGAGTGGAGGTATGCGTTCACCTTGAGAACTTCATCTTTGTTTCCAAACGCAATGACTTCAGTTTTGTCTTTGTTTAACTGAAGAAAGTTTTGGCACATCCAGCTGTTTACTTCATCAATGCATTGGAATAGGGAGTCAATGGGGCTGTAATCGTTAGGCGATAGGGCTAAGTAGATCTGTGTGTCGTCTGCATAGCTGTGGTAAGAGATTTGGTTCTTTCTCATTATTTGGCTCATTGGAAGCATGTACAGGTTGAATAGGAGTGGCGCAAGAATTGAGCCTTGAGGAACTCCGCATGTCATGGATGTCCACTCAGACTTATGGTCTCCTATACTCACATAGTAACCTCTCTCTTCTAAGTATGACCTGAACCATTTTAGGACTATCCCAGAAAGACCCACCCAGTTTTCCAGCCTGTCAAGAAGTATGTTGTGATCGACAGTGTCAAAAGCAGCACTGAGGTCGAGTAGCACCAACACTGATAATTTGCCTGTATCAGTATTTAAGCGAATATCGTTAATTATCTTTATGAGCGCTGTCTCTGTGCTGTGATGCGATCGGAAACCAGATTGAAAATTGTCAAAGTATCCATTCGAGCTTAAGAATTTGTTCAGCTGATTGAAAATAACTTTTTCAATGATCTTGCCAATGAAAGGAAGATTTGAGATCGGTCTATAATTGCTTAATATAGTCTTATCCATATTACTCTTTTTCAGGAGGGGTTTGACAACTGCAGTTTTCAGGGAGTTTGGAAAACTTCCAGAGAGAAGTGAGGCATTTACCACTTCTAGCAGATCTGCTTCTAAGCTGTTTAACACACTTTTGAAGAAAGATGTGGGAAGAGCGTCAAGGGGCGCAGGTTGATGTTTTAAGGTGCTGTACGGTTTCTTCTAAAATTTTGCCATCAATTTCTTTGAAATCAGACATAGTAACTACTTTCTCAGGTTGTGGTCTGATCTGTCTGACCCCAGTGCAACTCAAGGATGTGCTGATCACCTTTCTGATATTATTGATTTTCTCAGAGAAGAAAGAAGCGAACTCACTGCACTTGCTGTCTGAGAGCATTTCACTGGGAAACTGGCTCGGGGGGTTTGTCAGTCTCTCTACAGTAGCAAAAAGAGTGCGTGTGTTGTTTAAGTTGCTGTTAATAATATTTGAGAAGAAAGTCTGTCTAGCTTTGCCTAATTCTATAGTGGACTACAAGTTTTGTCTTCCGCCACATGCGCTCTGCTTTTCTGCATTGTCTTTTCATATTTTGCACTGCTGTTGAGTTTCTCCAAGGTGCTTTTTGTCTACCACTCTTCCTGACTTTCACGGGAGCAATATCATCAATTACACTTTTAACTTTTGAGTTAAAAGAATCAAGGAGAAAATCAACAGAGTCAGCAGATATGCTTGGTGTTAAAGATATAGCCTTCATAAATAGTACACTAGTGTTCTCATTTAAGCATCTCTTCTTGACAGACACAGATCTAGCTTCAATGGCAGGAGAGATCAATATATCAAAGAAAATACAGAAATGATCAGACAGTGCTACATCCTTAATAACAATCGATGAAATGTTTAGACCCTTACTGATAAGTAAATCTAGAGTGTGTCCACGATTGTGTGTCGGTCCATGTACATGCTGAGTCAATATGGCAAAAGAAATCAAAACTGTTTTAAAAACTTTTGATCTGTTTTCTGCATTGTCTATGTGAATGTTAAAATCTCCAGAAATAGCAAAACAGTCAAACTCTGAGGAAATGGTTGATAACAGTTCTGTAAAGTCCTCAGAAAAGGCTGAAGAGTATTTTGGAGGCCTGTAAACAATTATAAGTAAAATGCGTGGAGCACCTTTTAACACAATACCCAGATATTCAAAAGACGGGTAATTACCAAATGATATTTGCTTACATTGATAGACATCTTTAAAAAGAGCAGCTACTCCCCCACCTCTCCTACCCGTTCTGCAGACACTCATAAAAGTGAAGTTAGGAGGGGATGTTTCATTGAGGACAGTTGCACTGCAGTTGCCTTCTAGCCAAGTTTCATTTAGAAACATAAAATCCAGGTTGTATGTGGTTATTAAGTCATTGACTAGAAGTGATTTGTTTTTAAGTGAGCAGATGTTTAAAAGTGCTAACTTGACAGTCTTACTTTTTGTA
>JARPMJ010006973.1:0-47421 GCA_033366665.1 Phoxinus dragarum
GCTGCGAGCGTATTTTATAGACCTAAGCCACGCCCGTTTCGGCGGGACATGACGCGGAAGGGCGCGAAGCGCCCTCATTGGGTGTGACGTCACTCAAGGTCTCGCTCGATAGGCTTAAGCAGTTGCCCGCATAGCAGCCAATCGGTATGCGAGCTGTCTCGCCTAGGTCTGTATGCTGCGGCAATGCGTTTTACATTTACACAAAATTAAGGATAATTTTTGGGCTTCAGTATTCTCGTGGAAAAGGATTTTCCCCAATGCGTTGCTAGACAACGCAGTACGAGAGTATCTCTCGTAAGAGAACTTACTAACCATTCACAACCTTGGCTGGATTTAATTAATTTAATTTAATTTGAAATTAAACTGAAACCAGGTCTTCTTTTGAGGTAAATTATTCCAGAATTATTCCTCACCATCTCCCAAGACGACATAAAATACATGATCTGATTAAACTTGATGCATTTTACTGAGTTGACGTGAGCGTTGACTATGTTTGCATGGATTTGCCTCAGAATTAGCGTTTGAATAGCACATGCTGTCAGTAGGCGTGTTAACATTAGCGGATAATGAGGATACATGAGAATGACATCTCTCTCTTTTCATACAGATGACATAAAAATAATATTTGTTTTCGTTTTGAAGTAAATAATTTAAAGTAGACACTTACATTTTTATAAAGATATATTGCTCACGTTTGTGTCAAGTCAAGTCATCTTCATTTATATAGCGCTTTTAACTATGTAGATTGTTTCAAAGCAGATTTACAGAGATAAACATATAATTTAAGGTAACAGAGATTGTTTTGGCTTTATAGCGGTTCTTGAATAAAGATATTTTCCAGCCAAAGTTAGTTTTGATTGATTCACTTCCGTCGAAGTGATCATTTGTTATTAAATTAGGGGGCCGCTAAGACGAAACAGTATTTCTCTAAACAGACTTTAAACGCGAACCTGTGGACAAACGTTGATGGCGCTCACGTGTGCATTGAGAATTAATTCTATAGTTCTATGTGTTTGAATATATATGCGCAGGTTTGTAATTCCCTGCAAACCATGCCTAAACAAACTACTTGTCTTAAATTTTGATACATTTTGAATTTTATTGTATCACTTCGGGGTAGGTAAGCGAGCCGAATTTCCTCACAAGGCTATCTGTAGAGTGGTAAAGGGATCCTCCATAGGGAGAGACTAGTTGGCACTTCAGCACTGCGTTGTCATCGGGTACAGGCGAAGCTCCTTCGTCAGATTCTGGATACAGCCTGGATCCGGCAGGCTGCGGGAAAACCCTTGTGATAAACAAAGACACTAAAATTAGAGTAGATGCCATTCTTCTTATGATGTGACGACGAGTACATCAGGATATAAGGAAAGTGTTCCCAGTTCCAGCTGACCTAATCTATGCTGCCTAACATTGAATTATATAAGTCTATAATGAGTTGTGTATGCTAGGTCAAAGAGATGTATCTTTAATCTAGCTTTGAACTGACAGAGTGTCTGCTTCCCAGACAATAGTAGGAAGACTGTTCCAAAGTTTTGGTGCTAAATAGGAAAAGGACCGCCAGCAGTCGATTTTGATGTTCTAGCTATTATTAACTGGCCAGAATTTTGAAGATCGCAATAGATATGAAGGACTATAATGCGTATAACTCCCTCAAGTACTGCTGAGCTAAACCATTTAGTGCTTTGTAAGTAATCAGCAATATTTTTAAATGTATACAATGTTTAATAGGCAACCAATGCAGTGTTGACAGAACGGGGCTAATATGGTCATACTTCCTGGTTCTGGTAAGAACTCGAGCTGCTGCGTTTTGAACTAGCTGTAGTTTGTTTGTCAAGCGTGCAGGGCAACCACCCAGTAGAGCATTACAATAATCTAGCCTTGGGGTCATGAACGCATGAACTAATTGTTCCGCATTTGTCAATGAGAGCATATGGCGTCATTTAGATATATTTTTAAGATGGAAAAATTTGGTTTTACAGATACTAGACACGTGACTTTCAAATGAAAGATTGGTATCAAAGAGCACACCAAGGTTCCTAACCGACGACGAAGACTTAACAGAGCACCCATCAAGTGTTAGACAGTACTCTAGGTTATTACGTGTGAAAGTTTTTTGTCCAATAATTAGAATCTCTGTTTTTTCTGAATTTAGTAGTAGGAAATTACTAGTTTCATTAGGTTTTGAAGAAATATACAGCTGAGTATCGTCGGCATAACAGTGAAAGCTAATTCCATGTTTCCTAATGATATCTCCTAATGGTAGCATGTACAGAGTGAACAGCAGCGGTCCTAGTACTGAGCCTTGTGGTACGCCATATTGAACTTGTGATCGATAAGACATCTCTTCATTTACTGCTACAAACTGATAACGGTCAGATAAGTATGATTTAAACCATGCTAGTGCAATTCCACTAATGCCAACATAATGTTCGAGTCTATTTAAAAGGATGTTGTGGTCAATGGTGTCAAATGCAGCACTAAGATCAAGTAACACTAATAGAGAGATACAACCACGATCGGATGATAAGAACAAATCATTTGTTACTCTAACGAGAGCTGTCTCGGTACTATGGTACGGTCTAAATCTGGACTGAAAATCCTCGCAGATATCATTTCTTTCAAGAAAGGAACACTTTTGTGAGTATACTGCTTTTTCTAATATCTTTGACAGAAAAGGCATATTCGAGATCCGCCTGTAATTAACTCATTTTGTAGGATCAAGTTGCGTTTTTTTAACAAGCGGTTTAATCATATGATGCGATACTGTATTAGACGGTTATAATTTTCTCCCTGATAATATCGATCTTATAAGTGAAGAAGTTCATAAAGTCATTACTTTATGTTGCTTGGAAAAAAATCTCACTGAAATAAGGTCAAGAAACCCAAACTGATTATTTCTTCACAAGACTTTTGAAAATTGTATCATGTAGCCTAGAATATTTGCTCCAAAACTATGTGAAAATCATCCTGAATTCTCAGATTCAGATAAGACAATAAATTGATTTAAAATTTGTAAGACATGTCTTGTGTAAGAAAGCTTTATGCGAGTAGGCGTTAACCACCATGAATATTGAGTGTTTCACACCTGAGAAAGACAAAGACCCTCCCATAATGGCCCTATTAGGAGCTCTCAGGCACTATCATTACATTACCTTGCACAAAGAATGAGGAGATTTAAAAAATAATGGCTTTTTGATTGTTTGGATTTATTTACAACACAACATAATCCAAAGATACACAACAAATGGCAAAAAAGCACATTATTTAACACACTGAACTAAAGACAGAGACTTAACCAGTCACACACCTTTGCCATTCCTGAAACATAGTACATACCTGTCATTTCCAAGGTGTTTGATTTTTCACTTTACCTCCTCACGCCCACGCGTTTGCCGACCCCAGAGGGTTAAGAGATATAATTCTATAACTACATTAGTTTAATCAGTATTAGCCTTCAAACTAATTCACTCCAATATGGATGACGATAGACAGTTGACAAATAAAACCTAGGCGAGCAGCCACAATACCAAGAGAAATTCAAACGAGCAAAATATGACGATTATATGTGTAGCACCCCTAGTGCTAATCAATACCAGAACGGGCAACTAACATCTACCTAGGTCCGGGGTGTGGTCTGCCTTGAATGACTCACAAAAGAGTTGGTATAGAGTTGAACAGTTGGCAGTTGTATTGCCTCAGGAATAATAACAATGAATGAACACAATATTGTAATGTACCAAAATAAAGATAAAATAAACAAAACTAGAGCTCTTTCAATAATAAAAGAAAAGAAAATGTCCGTGTGAACTGACACTTCAGCTCAATACTCCTTTAAATTGAGGAGTATGCAATTGAATTCAGATTTCAGTTTCTGGTCCCTTTGTGCACGTGAATAAGGTTGATTGCTACTACCCGGGTAGAGTTAATAGCGCAAGTGTTTTCTTATCTGTATCCTGTTAGGATGAAAATAGTCCGACGTCCTCGGTGGCTGGTCCCACGGTTGGCCACACCGTCCTCACGACCATTCACCGTCACTCTGGGCTAGGCTCGCCATTGATTCATCTATTTCTCTCGTAGTCAAAATAACGGAAAAAAAAACAACCTACACAAGCAGTGTAAAGTAATAAGTTATTCTGCTCTATTTCCAACATGAGATCTCATTAACATATTTCTTTCATTTAGTGCATCTTACAGCATATGACCATTGAATAAAGACATACCTTGCTTACAGTAAAATGAATTCCCCCATGTAATGGCAACTGGTATTTTTAGCACTACATACATTTCTTGAACTTCTACATATCAACAATTTGTCATTAACATCCTTTTTCTTAACTGCTTTTAAGGTAACACACATCTTTATATTAATGCTTTTCAACATGAATTAAATTAAATTATCAATGCTAATACATTTAACATGTATTTTGTAATAATAAACCAAATCAACACTGTAATTGGCTACAGATTATTAATGTGTCATTAATATCTAACTCCATTAACTGGATGTTTTAATACCAACAAAAATTAATGTATTGGCCTTTAGTTTCAACATTTCCAAAAAGCTATAAATTCTCCTTAATACTTCAACCAAGATGACTATTAGCTTGGTGCTTAGCAACTAATGATCAACAGTTAGCAAAAATACAAAAGACAGTTAGTCTTTTGAGAACATATTACAATGATACAATCTGCACCAAAGTACACTGAAACATTTCACAATAGTCTTATAACCCCGATTGGTTTTTATGTTAAGTATCTGAACTTTACAGTGAGTTTTTCTGCTTACTGAGGTTAACAACAGGCTAACTAAAAAAAGTATTTCAACTCACCGGAGTTTCAAACAGCAACAACCCGACTAAGGCTGCTCCTCTCGTGCTCACAGTTGATGCTCTACTAATAAAGGAGCTTATCAGTGTATATACATGTATATTATTTAAAAGTTTCACACTATTATGTTGCGTTTCATACCAGCAATTGTTCACTGCTTCCACTCGGTTTCAGGACATTTCAGGAAGAGATCGACAATGACTTGAAAACTGCACGTAGCACACTCTCTACCAATCCTGATACAGTCTGTTTATGACGCTCTAATGTATTGCGCACTCTTGTGGAATAATATGGAACTACACCTCTAAACTACAAATATGGGTTTAGTAGCCCTATGTTTCATATGAGTTACATATGCATTTAGCAGAGTTTCATAAATCAAGCTCACGACCCAGCCCACTCAGCGCTCGAATAAGGCACTAACGGCGATATAGCGGTAAGCTGCAGTGACACAAGTCCCGGCTTCGGAAGATCTCCAGTACACTCCGAAATGACCAGCGGGGGAAAACCGGAACCGTCAATCCAAGCTGCGAGACAGGGGAAGGGAAATCAGTTCTAATCAAACACAGCGTCAGTGCTCACTCGTTCATAAGTGATATGAATTCCCACTTCCCTCATTCAGGATAAAATAGAGCGCGTTGATTGATATCGTAGACCTCTCGCTGCCAGGAGTCTGTCGCAATGGTCGTCACTGCCTGGGGTCGTACATAGGATTGTCAACAGTGAGTGTTCTCCTCCCGTTACACACACACACCTCTTTAATGTTAATTTCATCTCCGACTGGCGGAGTCGAACATCATTAGTGCCGACATGAATAATAATCTTAGAGAATTTACTTTAGCATTAGCCAGCACTTTTAAATTTGCTTTAATGTCAGGTGCTCTAGCTCCCGGCAAACATGTGACTATGGTGGCTGGTGTCTCTATTTTCACATTCCCTGTAATAGAATCGCCAGTGCACATTCAACAGGAATTTCAGTGGGTTTTTCACTGAGTGGGGAGAATTTATTTGTTGTGGTAATCGGAGCGGAAGAGCGGTGTTTTGTCCCGCGACCATATACTGTCACCCAATTCACCTTTGGCTAAGCCCCACCCCCCTTAGTTACTGTTGCTACCTCCGACAACTTCATCTGGGCTCTGGTTTGGTATCAACATGGCTTATGCTGTGACGGCTCTTCCTGCTGGAATTTTATCAAACTTTTATAAAGCAGCAAATAAAGTGTCCGATAGAAGTAGGCAAAAGTGTCTGCAGTATGCGTTTGAAGGCTTTATTCAAGACATACGGGTGAAACGCAAGCAACAACAAGGCATCCAAATAGAGGCAAAAGCATAACGGTCACAGTCAAAAAATGAACCACCGAATATCCTAATCGAGACGGAGGCTGTGACTAACAATATCAGGAGAAACACTGTTCATACAAAGCTGGGTAGGTCTCTATTCACTTCTATAATCGTTATTATTTACAAAGCAAACGGACTACGCGAGTATAAAGTTGTATTTATTAGCAGCGTGTGCTAGCGTATCAACAATTAGGGCAGAGAACGAAATCATAACCTAAACAGCATAAAACTGTCTAACTAGTATAACTTAACTTCACACACAGTAAGGTTAAAAGGTAAATGTATCTTAGAGCAAAGGTGAGCTTGTTGATCCTTGAGGGGTTTTCGCTGACTGAGGACGTCCACACAGTTTAATCCAAAGACGACACTTGTCAGTATTTAAATTCGGTTTTGGGAAGGGGAAAAAACGGACACCCCCTCCAACCTCTCTGGGAAACGCGTATCTGTTTTACAAATGCCTCAGGCACAACGTTTAACCATATTTTTTATAAAACGACGACGTAATAGCCTGCCGAGACCAAAAATATGAGCCTCCTGCGTTGAAGTCAATGGAGCGCCGTGAAAAAGTGTCGGACGAATTGCCCTGCTGCACGGGCTCTACTTCAGCCGGAACCGAACAATGTACAGTGTTCACTAAACTAGTCGCATCCAAAGTAGTATCTAAAGCCCTTGCATTCTTACTATCCTCAATTAAAGTTTGGATGCGGGTCTCTAGTTCTGAAATCTTCTCCGTCAGCCTGACTATCACCCTGCATTTATCACATGTAAATCCTATGCTGACAGAGAAAGCTATGCTATACATGTTACATGAAGTGCAAGTGACAATAAGAGGAGAAGACATGACTTACCGTGTTTGTTGACTGGCGCGAGCAAATTAAATAAATTAAGAGCGCACGATGGCACGCTAACAGGCTAGCTAAATACTAGTGTTTTGTGCTAGCAATGAATTAGATTGAAGCTAGCGATCACAGGTTAATATGTGATGTTGAGTAAGTTATATTTAGCTCAAACAACAGTGAATGATAGTAAACAGAGATTCAAAACAGAAAGATATACGAGGCTTACAGATGCAAACCAACTTGGCAACTCAGCAGTATCAGTAGGGCAGACAGGAGCAATCGATCAGATTTAATCTGATAAATTATTGTTTTGTGAATCATTCACGAAGGTGAGATGACCGACAGTGATACCCGGGCATAGCAACGAAAGAAAAATTTCAAAATAGATCCATACATTGAACAAATCAGAAAAAAAGACTGATTTTGTTGACTTCTACAAAAAATAACAGACTAACTAAATAGTATTGCTTTCAATATAAAAACCAATAAAAAATTTAAAGAACACTAAAATTAATTCAGTTTAAAACCCCATCGTAGATTTCAAGGTTCAAATAAAGAGTCGGGACAGTTTATTTATTTAAAACAAGTCGAGTTTAGCGGCAATATGCAATGCAAAATGAGAAATACATAATCTTATTCTTGCAACATTTTTAATTTGTATTGCCAAAGAAATTGCAGCTTTGCTGTGTACAATTAAAACGTACAAATTACAAATACATCCGAAAATGCTTGTCACCTTCATTCACCTGAAGTGAATGTAGCCTTGGCCAGGAGGGGTTGATGTCATCAGGCGGTACCCATCGTTCATTGGGTGTTTCGACCCTTATCCGCAACACCCTCTCGATGGTGGGTCGGCAGTGGTGGCCAAGTCACTGCCCATCTTCCCCTCCTGGATTCCTGCTCAACTCCTCCCTCCTGCTCCATAACCAGCAAGAGGCTCTTTCCGCTGCCTCCCCCATCCTGCGAGCTGCTGCCTTTCTCTCCTTCCCTGTTATTCCAATGGCTGTGAGCATTCTCCACACTGAATGAGCAGGGAATCCTCTACAGCCGACCTCGGCAGGGAACAGCCAAGCCTGCCATCCTTTCCCCCTGCAATCCTGCAGCAGGTCTTGGTATTTGGCACTCTTCCTTTCAAAGGCCTGTTCACACCCCTCTTCCCATGGGACTGTAAGTTCTATGAGGATGATCTTTTTTCCCTCTTCAGACCACATTACCACATCCGGCCTCAGGGTTGTCTGGACAAACTGGGGGAACTGCAGCCTTCCTCCCAAGTCGACCTTCATTTCCCATGATTGGGCCTTTTGTAGCAGACTGGTTCTTGTTGTTGCTGTGGTTGGTGGCTTTTCCCCCTCCCTTACAAACTGGATTGATGTTGTTTTCCGAAGTGGTTGGCGTTTCTTTTTCCTTTCCTGCTCTAAGGTGTTGGCGAGTGTCATGAGCACCCTATCGTGGCGCCACCTGTACCTTCCCTGGGTGAGTGCTTTTTTACACCCGGCCAGGATGTGTGCCATGGTGCCCCTCTCCCCACAAAGCTTGCACAATGGGTCCTCTCTCATGCCCCACTTGTGCAAGTTTGTTGGGGTTGGGAGTGTGTCATACACTGACCTCAAAATTAAAATAGTACAAAGCAACAAATTAAGATTGGACGATTTTCTTTGCCTCTCTCTCACAGACACACTGGATCTTTTTTTAGCAAGTTTCTTTTGTCTCACTGCGCGCACCAGGTCTCTATTAAAATTAAATGTTTCAGAGTAGAAACACATCATACAGCTTATAATACTGTATGTCACTGCGTCTGTCATCCACACCAAAACAACAAAATCCACACACAAAAAACAACTTGAAAAAATGATTTAGCCTTTGTTGCTTCAAAGAAAAAGAATACCTTGTTGAATTCACCTTTGGCTACTGATCGCAAATTAAAGTGCTCTGTATCGTTTAGTTGGCATGAACGCTTTTCGTCAACAGTTCATGTTTTAATAATGCCAGATTGTTGACAATCATACACACTGCTCAAACATTCTAAAACTCTACAAAACCAGTTGAAACAACTGGATTCAACACTTCGATTGATTTTTTTTTTTTATGAAAAAGCTTTAAATACATAAGCTACAATATTTATAGTTGAATTAAGATAGGGCCTATTTGGACACATCGGGAGATTTATTCTGAAAGGAATTTTGCCTTTACCTGTACTGTATCATCAGGCTGGCTATCCAACACTCTCCATATGAAAGACAGGACATTAACACCTTAGCCTGCACCCCCACAATAAAGCCACTGAACTGCCCCTCCAAACCCCCCATAGGTTATCTGAGAAGAGGAGTGTCTGAGACAAAGAGAAGTCTTATACATTAGCATTATTAAAGCGTTAATAATGAAGGAATTAAATCATTTAGGCTACATGTAGTTATATGTCTGTTGAAAAAAAAAGATTATTCACTAAATATTTATTTATTTTAATAGGCTAATTGAAGAATTAAAACGCTACTTCGGTTTAGGCCAGCTTTTTCCAAGCAAAACGAAATACAAACTTAAAACTCATGTTCATTTGTTGTCATGAAAAAAAAATTCAACTCAATATTAAATTCCACAGGGATCTTTGGATCCTTAAAACCAGGGTGCGATTAGTGAATTAAGCAGAGGGCGGTTATTTTTATTTATTCAAATAAATCTCGAACCACGTTGGGTATTTTATGCCGCTGTTAAACTAAATAACATTTATAGAATAATTATGAACTTAAATGAAACAATATCGCAACATTTCAACAAAGAAATGATTTGATCTGTTTTTACATTTTAATTCAGGGTGATTTACGTTTAATTAGAGCGAGATTTTCACTCTTACGTTGTCCCTTTCTCATTAGGACGTGCTCATACACATGATAGCTTAACTTGTTTGAGTAGATCCTCTGCGCCTCTCGGTTTCATATGGATTACATAATCAGATAACATTTATTAAATATTTAGACATTTAAAGCTTTAAAGCTTTAGACATAATTGTTCTTGTGACTGAGCTGTGGCAAGTGGCTTTTGGTTCATTTTTGTGACGCGCAGTTCCCGGAGACAGAGACCACAAAACGTTTTGTTGTTAGCCTATTGTGAGTGTACATGAATAAAAGTTTACAGTTTTGAATTATGTACTCTTATCAGTATGACCAAAAAATAGTGGAGTATATTAAGTTCCCTTTCGTTCAGTCACTCCGAGTTTTGTCAGTGACTGCGGTTCTACAAAACGAGCCAATGGCAAAACAATGCCATGGGTCTGCGGAATTTGCATAGCGCAACTCCGCTCCACCGCCTGGGTATAAAAGGAGCTCCGCGGCATTATGTTTTTGCTTCGGAGTGTTTCTTCACTTCTCTCCACTGCAAGCTGTCTACGAGTTCTGAGATACGAGACGAGCGACTCTTCAGCAGTGTTGGTGTGACGGCGTGTTCCAGTGAGATCTCATTCCTGCCAGTGATCTGCCAACAGTGTGTGTTTTCTCCCTGGGTGATTCAGCACTGCTGTTGAGTTTTATCCTCTCTAAAAGAGCTGCACGTGGCACGTCTTTTTAAAGATGTCTCGCCCGTGTATTTCTGGGTGCGGTACACAGATTAATTCTGGTGATAGGTACGAACGCTGTCTGGGGTGTACGGGCTTAAATCACGCTCAGGCAGCATTCGTGGATGCGTCATGTTCTCATTGTGGGAACATGACCATCGCAATGTTTCGATCGAGACTCAATGACCTTGTAGAGGTAGAGTTTTCTGTGGTGATGCTACTGTGTCCCCAGAGTGCCTCCACCTGGCGGGGTGGCCCTAAGCACCCCTCCAAAGCCTGTAGGTTTTCATCTACTCTGGCAAAGACCTATAGACCTGCGGGGCAAAGACCTATAGACCTCCTCATTGCATGCAATGGCCATCCGCCAGGTCTACCAGGCCAGGGTGCTCAGAGACATGCACGAGGGTAGGGCTGATGGAAGAGCTGCTTGCCGCCACCGACCTCGCTCTACGAGCGACGAAGGTGACTGCACGCTCCCTGGGTCAGGTGATGTCCACATGTGTGGACCACTTGACCATTTCCTGGACCACTCCAGGAAAGGCACCTATGGCTCAACCTGGCTGATATGCGGGAGGCTGAGCGAACCCGTTTCCTCAACTCCCCCATATTCCAGGCTGGCCTCTTCGCCGACACGGTCAAGGACTTTGCTCAACAGTTCTCGACCGCCCAGAAGCAGACTGAGGCTATTAAACATTTCTGCTCCGGTGGCCAGCTGCTGCCTCCACCCAGCCACCGGCTCAGACACCTCAGTCCGCTCACCGCCGAGGTACCCTCATGCGGCTCCCGCCCCTCCCGCCCGTCGTCAGAAGCAGCCTTCACCCCGGCCGCACCGTGGAGGTAGCCGCAGGAAGGCGCCCCAGCCCGTACCAGCCCTGCAGCCTGCTAAGCGTCAGGCGAAGCGGCGCAGCTCAGAGATGGGTTGCAGTTCTTCCCAGAAGGTGGTTGCAGGGTCACTCCTTCCCCCGGTGGAGGGCCGGGGGAGAATCTTTTGTGAAAAAACGTACAACCCCATCTCTGAGCCCCCAGAGGGATGGCAGTGTGCAACGCTCCGCCTCGCCACTCTCATCCCCCTCTGTCGCCAGACCCCAGTCAGAGGTCATCACGGAACGCTTGTCCTTCCCAGAGTGCCCGTCACCGGGACGCTCTGCCTCCCACGTCTGCCCCATCGTGGGTACGTCTGTGGTTCACATGACCCCACTGGTTCAGTTTTTGGGAGCCTCTTAAATCCAGGGAGAACTTCCCAATCTGTCCCGCTGGCTCGCGAGAACCATCAGGCTCGGCTATGCGGTTCAGTTTGCACGGTCTCCTCCCCACTTTCGGCGAGTCCGCTATACCGTGGTGGGTGGCAATGCCCCTGTCATGCGTGCAGAGGTCGCCACTCTACTGACGAAGGGTGCGATCGAGACCGCCACTCCAGCCAAGATGAAGTCTGGCTTCTACAGCCCCTACTTCATTGTATCCAAGAAGAGCGGTAGGTTACGACCAATCCTGGATATGCGCATCTTGAACCAAACCCTTCACAGGTTTGCAGCGATCGACCTGAAGGATGCGTACTTTCATATCTTTCATGTAATTCTTCCTCGTCACAGACCGTTTATTCGGTTTGCTTTCGAGGGGCAGGCACACCAGTACACGGTACTTCCATTCGAGCTAGCCCTGTCTCCTTGCGTCTTCACAAAAGTCGACGAGGCAGCCCTTATGCCACTCTGGCAACACGGGGTTCGTATCCTGAATTATATCGACAACTGGCTGATTCTAGCTCACTCTCGAGAGCAGGTTTGTGAACACAGGGATCTGGTGCTCCGGCACTTCGCCTGTCTAGGCCTTTGGGTCAGCTGGGAAAAGAGCAAACTCTCCCCCGTGCAGAGGATCTCTTTTCTCGGTATGGAAATCGACTCGGCCGCCATGTGCGCACAGCTTACGAGTGAGCATGCGCAGTCACTGCTCAATTGGTTGAGTTAATTCGAGGGCAAGAGTGCGGTTCCACTGAAATTATTTCAAAGGCTCCTGGGGCATATGGCATCTGCCAAGCCGCTCGGACTGTTTCATATGAGACCGCTTCAGCACTGGCTTCGCGATCGAGTCCTGAGATGGGCATGGCAACAGGGCACACTCCAAGTACTAGTTACTCGGGCCTGCCATCAGACCTTCACCCCATGGTCGAACATCTCCTTTCTACGGACCGGAGTGCCCTTAGAACGACTGTCCAGGCATGTTGTTGTCTAAACAGATGCCTCTGCCATGGGCTGGGGTGCCATGTGGACAGGACCCCAGCGCCTTTGGCATGTCAATTGCCTCGAGTTGCTGGCAGTACATTTGGCTCTGCACCGTTTTTGAACGTTGCTCAAGGACCAACACGTACTAGTCCGTTCAGACAGCACGTCGACAGTAGCGTACATCAACCGACAAGGTGGTCTGCGCTCCCGCCATATGTCGCAACTCGCCCGCCATCTCCTCTTATGGAGTCAGAAGCATCTGAGGTCGCTTCGAGCTATTTACAATCCGAGAGAGTTGAATCGTGCAGGCGACGAGCTCTCACGATTTCAGCCACATCCCGGGGAATGGAGACTCCATCCCCAGAAGGTTCGGCTGATTTGGGAACAGTTCGGCGACGCACACGTAGATCTGTTTGCCTCCCCAGACACTTCCCACTGCCGCTGGTTTTATTCCCTGAACGAGGGGAGCCTCGGCCCGGATGCACTCGCGCACAGCTGGCCGCGGGGCCTCCACAAGTAGGCGTTTCCCCCAGTGAGCCTTCTTGCACAGGTCCTGTGCAAGATCAAGGAGGATGAAAAACAGGTCCTTTTGGTTGTGCCTCAATTGCCCATCCAGACTTGGTTCTCCGAACTGGTGCTCCTCGCGACAGCCCCTCCCTGGCCAATCCCTCTGAGGAAGAACCTCCTTTCTCAGAGACGGGGCACCCTCTGGCATGCATGTGTGGGTTCTGGATGGGACGTGGCAGGTTGAGTACCCTACCGGCTCAGATGGTGGCTACCATCACTTCTGCTAGGGCCTTGTCTAGGAGACACGCCTATGCTATGAAGTGGAACCTCTTTGTCACCTGGGCGGAGCTCTGGGGCTGGAGCCATTACAGGATTCTGGTCGGTGGCTGGGGTCCACGTGTGTGCCGCCCACACACAACATGGCAGTGGCCATAATGGTCAGCGTTTCACTCACAGAAGCTGACTCAAAGACTGGAACGAGCTGATGAACTTCCCTCTCAGGAATGTGCTAAGGAAATTCCCTCTCAGGAAAGGGCTTAGGCGTGGCGGACATCTTGGCTGAGGGCTCAGCCTTCACTGGACTCTGGACAGGGGCTGGAGCCTTCACTTCCCCCACAGTGAAGGTGGAGCCACGTATAAGAAGGGCATAATCTAAAAACGCATATAGGGATGCTCAAAGACCATCACAGACAAGGATGGATTGAAGTTAATGGTTTAGTCCATAGCAGAAAAAGTAAATCAGAACAGGTTGGTGGAATTTGAAATCTTTGATGTGGAGAGCGAGCATGTTCCCTGGCGTAGTCGGATCAACTTTACGGCTTCTAAATAAATTTTTCTGGGCCGAGATTAAACTAAGTGCAGGATCTAAGTGCAGCAGCTTTATTGAAAAACAAACTCAAAACTTCACAAAAAAAGAATCTCAGGAACAGGAACATCACCAGAACTAAATTGAATTAAATGCAACATATAACTGACCAAGAACTGAAAGTAACACAAGGCTTAAATAGACAGCAAAGAGAGGAACTAATCAGACTAATTACTGAGACACACCTGAACTGAAACTCAAATCAAATCAGTGATCATGGAAACAAACAGGCAGAGGGCGGAGAAAGACAGAACTGAAATAATTGCCAGATTAACCAAACACAGACAAGAACAGAAATCAAAACAAACTGACAACGTGACACTTGGGGGGTGGGCTCATTTAAAGTAATAGGCTTGCAAAATCTGCGCAGAACCGATCACTGGTGATCTCGTGGCCGTGTCAGATTCTGCAGTCGCGCGCAGTTGCTCTCCACTGACTGCGCTGAATAAAAGCATGATGGGAAACGACTTGCTGACGATACAGATTGATGCTCATTGGTTTAAACAACTGTGATATATTGTTCTCTTTTAAAATGATATCATGTTTTATGTGAATGAATTATGTATTATGTATATATAATTACAATTATATACAAACTTTCTGGCAGTGCGATCTCTATATGGGTTATGTATTATGCATTTTTGATTAAAAAATATATAAAAACACGTTTGTATTAAAGAAAAAAATTATTGATATACATGTATTTGGAATGGGATTAAATAAGTGCGTTGGGTGTCTTGTTCATTATATTTATTTTCATATAAAAGCAACAGAACATAAATTACATCCAGTTTATTAGCAACACTGTGCACGAGCGTGAATCCCGCGATATCCATCTTTGATCTCACAGGTGTCAGATCCACTGCGAGAAGAGAAAACTGTCTGGCTTGTCTGTGCTTTTTTCACTCCTCCCCTCACTGCAGCCGCCTACTCTCGCATACATTTCAGACGAGGCAAGGCGCATCTCAAACAAGCCTAATGTAATCGCCTGGCTTTAGCCAGGTTTCTGTCAAACATTCATGATATCATGAAATCTGACTTTTTTCTGTGTATAAGTGCTGTAATCGGTGCATATATAATCCCAGAAAACATAAAAAGGGACAACCCAGTAACTTTGTTTTGGTAAGCCTTTCTCTGCAAGCATGTCAAAAATAGGCCGATCAGATTTCGCTCCCCTTCTGACGTAGGAAGGAGATCTTATTATAATATCACGCTCCTTAATCTGCATGTTTCCACCTACAGCGCCACCATTTGGTTTTCGCAAGCGACAACAGCAGTGTAACCAGTTCTAACTTTTTTATTGTTATTGCCGAGTATCCAAAGCTTGTGTAAAGGATTGTCCGTCTTCTAAACGGGGGCGGGAAGCAGTAACTTATTTGCATTTAAAGGGACACACACAAAAACGGCACGTTTTTGCTCACACCCAAAAAGGGGCAAATTTGACAAGCTATAATAAATTATCTGGGGTGTATTTTGAGCTGAAATTTGGTGCAACACACTCACTAGTTCTTTTTGGTGGAGTGAAACATTCCCTGGTCTTGATAGAGCTGCTGTCACCTGTAAATGGAAACCTTCAGAGTTTTTTGTTAGTGATATCAAGCATGCTCATTTTCTCATCTGGCCAGTGTTCCTTGGTGTGACCTGTGGAAAGTTTATGTGGGCTGAGGGCTATCCTGGCCCCTTTTTGGGCTCTAAATCCCTATATGGACTGGATTAGTTTAACATGGAGAGGTGGGGTAAATTAATTATAGTAACACAGAATAATGGTCCGTCATTACTAAGTAACTATGCAGGAAGTAATGCAGGACTAATGAGTAATACTACATTAACACTTCAACTACTACTATTAACTAATATAGTAGTTTATAATATAATATAAACAAGCTTAACTTATCAGTAAGTAAAATAAAATTTAGGAGATAGTTCTTTATTAGGTAATCAATAATTAAAGGAACACTCCGACTTTTTGGGACTTTAGCCTATTCACCTTATCCCCCAGAGTTAGATAAATCCATACATACCTTTTTCATCTCCGTGCGTGCTATAAGTCTGTTTGACGCACCCACCGCTAGCCTAGCTTAGCACAAAGACTGGATGTAAATGGTTGCAGCTAGCATTCTAATCCAAATAAGTGACAAAATAACGCAAACATTTTCCTATTTACATGTTGTGATTTGTATAGTCACAGAGTGTACAAAAAACAAAGTCACATGAGACACAGACATGTTTTAACCGTATAAATACTGGGAACTATATTCTCTGAAGGCGAAGCACTGCTACTTGGGCGGAGTGATAACCGCAGCACCTGAGACGTTTGTTTGTTTATTCAGAATGGAATGGATCGCAAATGGATCCAAATGAAGAAACGTTTAAAAAAAAACGTGAACAATGATGAATACAGAAAATGAACAAGAATGAACTTTGGACCTACTACTCTAATATAATTTAACAAGGTTTTAGAATATATATATATAGGGGAGCGCGGGGCACAACCTAACGCGGGGCTAAATGTAACAGGGACCTTTTACGTAGTTACTCAGGGTCACGCGGGTTGTGTTTACGCTCTTTTTCTCTCGCTGCCAGAAGACGGTCTCCCGTGGATTTGTGAATAGTTTTGGTAATATTTTGTGAAGATACGGGACAAAGAGTGTTTTGACACCATCTAAGTATTTTTTTTCATCATACGTATTTTTCTGTTTCTGAGTTGTGTGTGTATGTCACCAAATCTAACTTTATATTGCCTTAATCACTATCTTGTTGGCTAAAACATCGCACTATTTTGAAACATGTCAGCAACTCCTAGCAACTGTTAGCTAGGTTTAAAATATTTTTTGCACAGCGGGGTTAGTTGTAGCACAGTGTTACAACTAAGCCGCCAAGTGTTCACAATATTGTAGGCTATGGGATTTGTTTACTATATTGATCACTTGTTTATTTATTAAAAATATTGCCTGTTTTCATGTAATAAACACTTTAAAATGTGATTTTAAACTTGTTTTTATTATTATTACTGTTACTATTAATAATAATAATAATTTTGCATGCAAAACTGTGCAGCCCTTTCCTATATCTCTATCCATGATATTGATCCATAATAGAAGGTTGATTGGATGAGGGATGGATCTGTATGGATATCTATCTATACAGATGTACAAACAATATCAAACTATACAGATAAAATAGTACTGAATTATGTGTGTTACAAGTGTTACAACTACAAGTGTTACAACTAACCCCTCTGTCTGTTACAACTAACCCCGCATATGGGGTAAGTTGTAACATTTTCACTTCTGTCACTTTCAGTGCAACTGTACGAAAATGGAAGGTCCTAGAAAAAAACTTTAAGTGTTCATTTGTAGCAGAGATGTGTATATTTCTTGTGTAAAAAAAAAAGATTAATCTAACCTAATTATTTTTTTAATAATTGAGCCAAAACCAAAATGCGTTAGGTTGTGCCCCGCTCTCCCCTATATTTTTTTATTTTTTATTGCGTCCACAGTTGCTGGTTTCAGAGCGGTCCTCCTCTGCTCTCTCGTTCGGCCGCTGTGCTGAACACCCGCTCGCTGCTGTCACAGGCATGCACTTAATGCACTCGACAAAGCCAACACATATGTTGTCACTGCCCACGACTTGTTTAAAATGGTTCCATACCTCCAACTTTCCTCCAAACTTGCTCAAAGTTAATTCTCCTGTTTTTCTTTTTTTTTCTTTACATCTTCAAGCTCCATTTGAGCTACACAATACAGCACAGCAGTCCCGGTGTAATGCGTGCGAGTGGAGGAGACGCTGCGCATGTTACTGCCTGTATAGAGTGTTGTTAGGCATCCTCATGCTAGAGAGAATTATCTTGTTGAGGCCTCCGCTTCCCACAGCTTCACTAGGATATCAAGTTGTGAGTTGTAGGGTCTCTGTGAGCCTCCTAACAAGACATCCTGAGTGTGGGGAGTTGTTAGGTCTCCTTTCGTTTTAGAGAATTGTTATGCTGAGGCCTCCGCTCCTAGAGCTCAGCTAGGTGGTAAGGTAGAATGCTAGGTCATTAGGCTCTCTGGGAGCCTCCTTGGCTACTGACCTCAGTGTGGAGTGTGCTAGGCCTCCTCTCATTATGAGAGTCCACTAATCCACTCTGCGGATCTTCGCTGGTCAGAGCTCTTTTCTGAGCATTCTCGGTACTGCTCTTGGGTTAAGAGTGTTGCTTAGGCCTCTTGATTAAGGCCTCCACACTTCATGGCTGCTTGAACGGAAGTTCTGAGTGTAAGGCTCTCTGTGAGCCTCCTTAGATGCTGGCCTGAATATGAACGTCTTTAGGCTTCCTCTCTTTAGAGTTATTCTGTTGAGGCCTCCGTTCTTGAGAAGCTAGGATCGCGTTGCTGGTGATGGTACATGGGGATGAAAACGCCTTTGAGTCCTTTGACTTAGCTCAGCTAATAGGGCACTTACCCCTTCAGCATGGCAGCGTGGGTATTTCGTTCCCCATAGCGACCCCTAGGGGATGCAGAGCGAGTTCCCTTTAGAAAGGGAACGTCCCATGTTACGCATGTTGCCATGGTTCCCTGAGAATAGAGAATGGTGCTCTTTCGCATGCTTTTGGTATTTTTGCAGACGTCTCCTTTCAGACAAGAAATGGATGATGTTTTGCACAGGTGCCCTTTTATACTCTGTCATTACACCTGTCATGCCAGAGGCATTCCCCATAGCAACCCCTAGGTGATGCAGTGTTGCATTCCTTAGGGCCTGTTCACATATGGCGTCTTTTGCACGCTCAAGTTCGTTATTTCAAATGTAGGCGCGCGGTATGCGCGCTCATATTGGAAGCGGTGCGCGGTGTGACGCGCTCGTTTTTTCCAAGCGCGTCCGCGCCGCATCGAGATAAAAACATCTCAACTTTTCAGAATGCCGCAAGCGCACCGTAGGTCACATGACAAAAACCAACCAATCAGCTTCCTCACCTTTTCTGTTTACGTTGCAACCTCAGCAGGAAAATGGAGGAGCAGCTCATCATTGCGGTCCAGGGATTTCCTGAACTTTATGACTTGTCAAGCTCTCATTGTTTATCCTTGCTGTAACGGAGAGCGCAGCTGATGTTTGCTTAGCAACAACAGACGCCTCCGGAGCGCAACCGCCCTAGTGCTTTGGAAAAAGGAGAACGCGGCGCGCCTAGCGTTTTCTACGCGTTTTTAGGCGCGATATGTGAACAGGCCCTTATTCTAAGGGAACCATGGTTACATGCGTAACCTGAGATGTTTCCTTAATAGGGACTTAAATAATTCTTGCATGAAAGTTGGAGTCTGGAGAGTGAATTTTAGTTATAACTGGTTAGATTTTTTAGGGAAATAAAAAGGTAATTGCAGTGTGAATGACTGATCTTCAGAGAAATTAACTGAGATGAACCGAGATTTTGGCCGAAAATCTGAAATGTTACTTTAACAGATGTGATAACAGAAAATGTTACATGGAGTTTATGTATCTGAAATAATCCAGGACAGATCAATAAGGACTGCTCGACATTGGGGCCAGCGTAAAAGACGCTCGAGACAGTTGACGGAACTGTCACTTTCCAGGTCGGGCCAGTGCTGCATCGTCATGAAAGTTCATAAATTGCACATGTTTTTAAGCCTTGCCTATTTAAATGTTCAAGCGCAAGAAGACGTTGAAGAGAACTCACTTTAGTATTTTTACGCTGTGTAAACAGTTTTCTGTGTGCACACATCCGAAGCGTGCGCTCAAAAAGCCATGTCTTAGACTGAGCGCAAGTACTAAAGTGAGTTCTATTTCACGTCTTTTTGCACTTGAATGGACAAATTCACACCACATTATTATTGAGTGAAAACAGCATTATAACCTCAAGTGATGAAGCAGGTTGTGAGAAGAAGGTGATCAAAATGGCTTTGCTAAAATCGCCTATATTAACTTTTTAGGTGCAAAATTGGTTACTGTTTGGGTAATGACAATGATAAACTCCATAATTTTTATACATTGGAGCTCTATTTTACCATGGCCACTTTTAAACAATAAGTAACAACATTTACTTCATCAATGCAAGTTAACCTTTTATTTGATACTTGACCATACCTAATTACATTTAAAATAACTAGCCCTATAAATGAACCAGTCAACTATTTAATGCTATTTGCACTTAGTACAAATAGCCTCTGCCAATTACTATTGCAGAAAAATGCAAAAATAAACAAAAGAGGATAGTTGAATACTGCAGCTAACCTTGAATATCCGCTCTATTTTACAGATGATATAAGAGGGGACGTTTTAGTTGATGTGGGATCTGGCCCCACTCTTTACCAGGTCATGAGTGGCTGTGAGAGATTTGATCGTGTCATCCTGTCTGACTTTTTGGAGGTGAATCGAAGAGAGCTGCAAAGCTGGCTACAGGAGGGCAAGAGTAGTATTGACTGGACTGCTTACTTCAAGTATGTGTGTGATCTGGAGGGCCGCAGGTGAGATTCCCTTTTCTTGTCTAGTTATATAATATAGTTGAAGAATTTTACTTTAAAATAATGCATGTGCAAATATGCACAAAACTATTTGGAAACAATATATTTATTTTAATATATGACACTTTCCTAACTACATACTTTAGTGAAAGCCAGGGCTTCTTTTTATTAGACTGCATAGACTATTATGATTTAATCATTGTTTTAGCCCAACAATTTAATGATAGTTGAGATGCAATAAAAGTTAAGGCAATAAGGTCAATTAACAGTGTATTTGAAAAATAACCATCGCTCTAATGCTCTCACCTGTGCACATGAAATCCAGTCACCTTTATTTCTATAGGCTTTACACAGTACAGATTGTTTTTAAGAAGCCTCACAACATAAACAGGATAATTAGAATAAATGATTCAAACTTCATCAAATATAAAACAGATTCAAATTATGTGGTAAAGGAGCTCTACAGAAGACACTAGTGTCATTATTCAGGTCAAGGTTTTTTGTGCCTTTATTGGATAAGACAGTTACAGATTAGACAGGAAAGCATAGGGTAAGAGAGAGGGGAACAGGATTCGCTAAGGACCTTGAGCCAGGAATCGAACTCGGATCACCAGAGGTTCAGTTGCACAATATGTCAGAGCACTGCTTATGAGGCTATCGGCTCCGATAAGTCAGTGTATTGTTGATTCAGTTTAGCTCAATAGTTATTTGACAGGAAAGCAATGGGCAGAGAGAGGGGAACAGGATTCGCAAAGGACCTTGGGCCAGGAATCGAACTCGGATCACCAGAGGTTCAGTTGCACAATATGTCAGAGCACTGCTAATGAGGCTATCGGCTCCGATAAGTCAGTGCATTGTTGATTCAGTTTAGCTCAATAACTAACTAACTAAATAAATAAAAAGTTCATCCTGAAACAAGTTCTGTTAACCTATAACAGAATTCGGTTCAATGTTGATTCAGTTCAAGTCAAGTCACGTGGGTGCTCGTTTGCTGAGGGGTTAGAGAAACGTCCTCCCCTTTCTCTTATGCCCTCGCGCCCGCTTTAGTGTTCTTCAGACTGGGCTGAGGACATGGGTTATTTTGCCTCTAAAGATATGGAGTTTGTATATCATCACGCTCCTCACATGGTGATAAAGCGTACGAGGAGTTACACGATGGGGGTTACTCAAGGTGGTGACTCATGTGGTGGCCAGGCTTCAATTGCCACAGGAGCAAGAGAACCCCTAGACACTCCAAGCTAGATGACAGATTTCTGTCTCGTGGTTTAAGAGGAGGTACTCCAATGTCGATCTCTAGCCTTTTTCCCTGATCTCCATGACAAGTTATCTCATTTATCTAGTAAACTCTATTTCTCTTGTGTCTTTGTGTCCACAAAGTTGATTTATCCAACCATCGTGGGTGTAAGGGCACAGGGATGATGCCCCAGGTGGAAAAGACGCTTAGGGGCTGTCTCATCCCTGGTAGCACTCAAAAATATATGTGAATATATATGAATATATATGTGCACAGGCGTGTAGTTCTTCACAAATCAACCCTCAACAAACTACTTGTTAGGCCTTAAAAATGTATAATTCAGACATTTTTGTCACATCTGCGTAGCCACGTGAATCAGAATCATCCCGATAACGTTTTATCTTTAGAGAGGTAAAAGGTAGGAGGCCTTCACAAGGGAGAGACTAGTTGACACTTCAGGACTGCGTTGTCGTCGTGTCCTGGCGCTGGTCCTTCATCAGATCCGTATACGGCCTGGATCCGATGGACAGCGGTAAACCTCGGGATAAAAAGAGAGACTAATATTAGTGTAGACACCATCCTTCTTATGATGTACCAAGTACATCAGGATTTATGGGAAGTGTTCCCGGTCCCGGCTGATCTAATTTATGCAGCCTAACATTGAGTTATAGAAGTGTATAATGTGTTGTGAATGCTAGGCCAAAGAGATGTGTTTTTAGTCTAGATTTGAACTGACAGAGTGTGTCTGCTTCCCGGACAATGTTTGGATGTTTGTTCCAAAGTTTTGGTGCTAAATAGGAAAAGGATCTACCGCTGGCAGTCGATTTTGATATTCTAGGTATTACCAATTGGCCAGAATATTTACATCGCAATAGCCGTGAAGGACTATATTGCGTTACGAGCTCGTTCAAGTACTAGGGAGCTAAACAATTTAGTGCTTTGTAAGTAATCAGCAATATTTTAAAAAGTAGACGTTGTTTAATAGGGAGCCAATACAGTGTTGACAGAACCGGGCTAATATGGTCATACTTCCTAGATCTGGTAAGAACTCTAGCTGCTGCATTTTGGACAAGCTGTAGTTTGTTTATTAAGCGTGTCGAGCAACCACCCAGTAGAGCATTACAATAATCTAGCCTTAATGTCATGAACTAATTGTTCTGCATTTTTCAATGAGAGCATATGACGTAATTTAGATATATTTTTTAGATGAAAAGATGCGGTTTTACAGATACTAGACTCATGACTTTCAAATGAAAGATTGGTATCAAAGAGCACACCCAGGTTCACAACCGACGACGAGGACTTGACAGAGCAGCCATCGAGTGTTAGACAGTTTTCTAGGTTATTACGTGAGGGTGTTTTATGTCCAATAATTAGAATCTCTGTTTTTTTTTTTATTAAGTAGTAGGAAATTGCGAGTCATACAGTTTTTTATATCTGCTATCCATTCCGTTAATTTTGTGAATTGATAAGTTTCATCTGGGCGTGAAGAAATATAGAGCTGAGTATCATAAGCATAACAGTGAAAACTAATGCCATGCTTGGCATAATCTCAATGACAAAGATGAATTAAGGATATTAAGAAGAGGATCTATGACCTCTGGAAGCATCTCTTTCAGTAGCTTAGTCGGTATAGAGTCTAACATACATGTTGTTGATTTAGATAATTTAACTAGTTTAGAAAATTCTTCCTCTCCTATAACTATGAATGAATCAAATTTTTCGTCAGGGAGACAACAATGCACTGCCTGATGCAAAACTGTCGGAAATTTTTTTTTCCTGATATTATCAATCTTGTAAGTAAAGACGTTCATAAAGTCATTACTGCTATGCTGCCTGGAAACGTGGAAACGTCTCAGCTTGAAGCTTTATTTTTCATTAGTTTTGCCACTGCTTAAAATAAATACAGATGGTACTCAACCAGAATAATACTTTTAAAATTGCAGGTCTGTATTTGCTGCTTTTGACCGCTAAGAGGCGCTACAATCGCAGACTTTGAAAAGTGTCAGTTTATTCTCTCTATTGCGTAATCTGCCAGAGAGTGATTGAAATGTGGTACTAGCAGATCAATTTAAGTGAAATGTAGTTAAATGAATTCATATAATCACAAGACTGAAATTAATTGTAATACATAATAAATAATGAAAAAATTTCAACACAAAACATTGCAATAGAAAAATATTACGCTACATCAATGAGGCTTTGCAAGAGCATAAGACGTGATCTTAAAAGCGGTCCGTTGATAGCTCTGTGGACAACGCAACAGCATGAGCATCACGGAACTTCAAGCGATGCGAGATCGAATCTCATAGCCGTAGCTGACATGAAAGACAGAACATTTAACACCTCCTGAACCCCCAACCCCCCACAGGCTATCTGAGTTTGAGACCGACTTAAAACAAAGAGAAGTCGCAATTCACACTTAATTCTAGACATTAGCATTAGGCTAGTAAAGTGTTGATAATGAAAGAATTTTATGGGCTAAGGGGGCTTAAGCTACTGCCTATTAGGGCCTAAGTTATTTTAGCTGTCTGTTATGAGAAAAAATAAATCCAAATGAACGCGCCGCCGCATCTGCCGAACACTAATTCAACATGCCAGAATAAAACCCGACTTTAGAACAATGGATAGCGCCACTCGGCGTGGTGTGCCAAAATACTTAATTATAAACTTCAATATTTCATTCAAAATAATCTCAAAACGCTTGGTGACATTTTCAAAGCCGTGCATGCATTAAAACCACTGGAACCATGAACATAACTGAAACTGGTTCTGATTTTATTGTTTGTTGTTTAAACGTGCCTGTTGCATATCTTTATTGTTTATATTTTAAATGGTCTATTGGTGAAGTAATTTATAGCATTGATTACTGTGGAGGGAGGGGGGATTAAAATAATTCAGCAGAAGCAGGGATGTTTAGACCAGAAGGAAATCGTAATAATAGGTTATGACATGCATTAATAGGCTAATATAAAATGTACAATAGTCTATGTTTGTTTGGGATTCAAACCCGTGTCATACAAATGATCGATACGTAAGTTCTACCACTCGGCCATGAATTTATTCACTGAGAAATGCTCAGTTTCTCCAGTCTTCTACAGAGAAGCGCTCATCATTCGTCTCATTCCTCAATAGAATAGTAAACAAATAATCAGCTTCATTGCACCTAATTTATTTTTGTTTGTTATTTTTGTTATTATTATTATTTTTTATTTTTTTTTATCACTCTGCTCCCAACGGGCAATAGGCGTATGTCGCCCACCGACGTCTAGGCGTAGGCTACAATATGAAATAAAGGCTATATTGTTCTCGTCTCTATTTTTAAATTATGATTCTATTTTTCTGTCCTAAACAATGTTCTATAGTAGCCTATTTCATCTGTTAATTGACATTAACCCCGCTTACATTTCAAAATACGGCAGTAGCTGCTTGGACTATTTCCTTTAATCTTCTTTAAGCGTAAAGGAGCAACTGTGTATAAAGTGCTGGAAAAGAGAGAGTTTAATAGCCTGGCTAACGCCAGACCCAATTCTCGTTGAGACTTGGGTCTGGGAACCACATGTGCATTTTCTCGTATTTGAGGCGTGGTTTACGAATGCGCCGGCGCCGTTTATTGGGTGCTAAGAATGTCTATCAAATGTGCCTGTACATAGCTCATAGCCAATCGTTTCCATTATACCAGATGACGTATGTAGAGAAATGGTTTAACGCCAAACGCTGCTCTTTTTTTTTTTTATAAAATTGCGATCTAAACTACTTAGAACAATATCTAAGGCTGCATCAAAAGGTAGCTTCGCGTCTGCTGCCATGTTGACTCCATAGATATAAACAAACTGCTTAGTTGTGTCGCAAAGATGTCGTCATCGTCTTGCTGCTCCCTCCCCGTTCTGTGATTGGTTCCCTAAACGAGGCGAAAATCAGGTCCATGGTTTCCAGACTGCCTTTCAGCGAGAATAAAATCGCGCTGCGCAAAGGCAGTCTGGGGAAACCCAGGCTAAGAGTTTAAGGTTTCTGTCGCAATATCAAGTTCGTCTAAGCTATCTGGGATGCTGAGATGATGAAATTGATCAGGAAGATTATTAATAAAGCAATCTGTAGTGGCAGAAGTGAAAGGTCTAACATATTTGTAACACTGAGTCGGCTTTGCAGCCTTGGCTAAATTAAGTTTACACAAGACTAGATAATGATCTGAGATGTCATCGCTCTGCTGCAGAATTTAAACGGCATCAACATTTATTCCATGTGATAATATTAAATCTAGAGTATGATTACGACAATGAGTAGGTCCTGACACGTGTTGTCTAACTCCTAGAGTTAAGAATGTCTTCTTTTTTTTTCTTTTTTTTTCTTGAGTAGATTTTACTTCTTTTTTTCCCCACACCAGGTGACAAATGTATAGTTAACAATAAACATTACAAAATGGGACCAAAATGACACCTGTACTGTAACCGATCCCCTCCCCACCCAACCTGTGAACTAACCCACCACAGGCCCATAAACGAAGACAGACACACAGACCCATGCATACCAACAGACATTCACCAGTATAGAAAAAAAAATAAAAAAATAAAAATAAATGAATAATTAAATATATATATATACATTTATATACACACATATATATATATACAGATATACATATATATAAATATATACATACACACACAATAAAACAATAAACAAGAATAAGTAAGAATAAAAATAAAATAATAATAATAATAAAAGAAAAAAAATTAAATGTAGGGATTCAGACCTCCAAATCAGGGGACAGGTTGAGGGAATTAACATGCCCCAAGAACGGGTTCCACGTGCCCAGAAATGCTGAGGTAGAGCCTTTCAAAGAGGATCTGAGCTTCTCCAATCTCAGATTGTCAAGCACTTCTTTAATCCAACGATCATGTGTGGGGGGGGGTGGGGAAGCTTCCAGTTGAGCAGAATCAGCCTTCGGGCTAGCAATGATGTAAATGCCAGGGCCCGCTCCAGCGCAACAGGGAGGTCAGTGTCTTGGGAAATGCCAAAAATGGCTGACAAAGGGCTGGGAGGGATAGTGTGTTCGTAAGCTTTACTCAAGGTGTCAAAAAAATTTATCCAAAAAGTTGTCAGTTTAGGGCAGGACCAGAACATATGCGTATGATTGGCAGGGGACTGGTTACACCTGTTACAGGCGACTCGGACATTAGGGTATATTTTGGACAATTTTGCATTTGTGTAATGAACTCTATGAAGGATCTTACACTGGATTAGACCATGACGGGCGCATATGGAGGAAGAATGAACCATAACCTGAGCATGGCCCCATTGTTCGTCCGTAATAGGGGCAACTATTACGTTGCCCCTATTACGGACATTGTTCGTCCGTTCAAGTCGCCCTCCCACGCAGCTTTTGAAAGGGCACCAGGGTATGCAGAGGTCGATCCTAGTGACTCGTACAATACAGAAATGCATTTTCTACGATTGGGGTCTGTCGCCAAGAGGGAGTCAGTCAGGGTTTCGGGGGGGGGGGGGGGGGGGGGGGGGGGGGGGGGCAGTTTGGAAAGTGGGGAAATGTCTTCTTAAAGTCTCAAATCTGAAAAAAGCGGAAGGTGTGATTTTGGCAAGTTGTGAAGAGAGGAGAGCTCTGTGAAGGATGCAAATATGCCATCCTTGTATAGGTCCTTACTATGCCAGGCTCTGAATGCCAAATCTGACTTTGAGGGGGTAAAGACATGATTTTGGAGCAGCGGTGTCAGGATGAAGGGACCCTGTAAACCTAGGCACTTCCTAATCAGACTCCAGATCTTCAAAGAGGGATATTATCGGGCACAAGCCTGCAGGTCCTGAAGGCAAAGGAAGTTGGGAGCATAGGACCGACCGCAACGGAAAGCGTGCGCTTGATCGCTCCAAATGTACCCAAACAGGAGGTGAGGCATCCTCACCCAACCAGTATAAAAGTTTTTGCATGTTAGGTGCCCAATAGTATCGTCTAAAGTTGGGGAGGGCCAGGCCCCCCTCTGACTTAGGGGACTGTAAGATCGTTTTGCGGATCCTGGCAGGTTTGCCGCCCCACAGAAATTTAGATATTGCTGTATCCAGCTTGTCAAAAAAAGATTTGAGAATGAATACCGGGATGTGCTGGAACAGATAGAGGAATTTGGGGAGGATAACCATCTTAATCAAATTTGCCCGGCCTACGAGGGAGAGTGGTAGGACCGCCCATCGGTCGAAATCACTTACAGTTTTTGCGACCAGAGGCACGAATTTTTTGCAGAACAAGTCAGACACGGTCGTTGTAATATGAACCCCCAAATAGTTAAATCCGTCGTTACTCCACCTAAATGCTGATAACGAGCATGGGAGCTGCTTAGCCAGCGAATTTTCGACCAAAAGCTCACTTTTCTGGTAGTATGAGGTTCTATTGCTAGTCAAGTCAAGTCAAGTCATCTTTATTTATATAGCGCTTTTTACAATACAGATTGTATCAAAGCAGCTTCACAGTGATAACATGAAAATACAAAAAAAATAATTTCATCATCGTCCACCTTTAAGGCAGATCTATAATATTGTTGAATATTAAATGTCCCCAACTAAGCAAGCCAGAAGGTAAGGCAACAGCGGCAAGGAACCAAAACTCCATCAGGTGACAGAAGGGAGAAAAAAACCTTGGGAGAACCCAGGCTCAGTCGGGGGCCGGTTCTCCTCTGGCCAATGAGTGAACAGTGTATGAAGTTCAGAATGAATCAGAGTATTTGTCCAGTTCCAGTTGGTTGAAGTCGGAGTGGAGAGGAGGAGAGACTGGTTGACACTTCAGGTCAGCGGCGTCGTCGTCGTGTCCTGGCGCTGGTCCTTCATCAGATCTGGATACGGCCTGGTTCCGGTGGACAGCAGTAAACCTCGGGATAGACAGAGAGACTAATATTAGCGTAGACGCCATCCTTCTTATGATGTACCAAGTACATCAGGATTACGGGAAGTGTTCCCGGTCCCGGCTGTTCTAAACTATGCAGCCTAATTATAAGTCTATAATGTGTTATGTGTATGCTAGGCCGAAGAGATGTGTTTTTAGTCTAGATTTGAACTGACAGAGTGTGTCTGCTTCCCGGACAATGTTAGGAAGACTGTTCCAAAGTTTTGGTGCTAAGTAGGAAAAGGATCTACCGCCAGCAGTCGATTTTGATATTCTAGGTATTATTAACTGGCCGGAATTTTGAGATCGCAGTAGACGTGAAGGACTATAATGCGTTAAGAGCTCGCTCAAGTACTGCGGAGCTAAACCATTTAGTGCTTTGTAAGTGATCAGCAATATTTTAAAATTTATACGATGTTTAATAGGCAGCCAATGCAGTGTTGACAGAACAGGGCTAATATGGTCATACTTCCTGGTTCTAGTAAGAACTCGAGCTGCTGCGTTTTGAACTAGCTGTAGTTTGTTTGTTAAGCGTGCAGGGCAACCACCCAGTAGAGCATTACAATAATCTAGCCTTGAGGTCATAAACGCATGAACTAATTGTTCTGCATTATTCATTGAGAGCATATGACGTAATTTAGATATATTTTTAAGATGGAAGAAAGCGGTTTTACAGATACTAGACACATGACTTTCAAATGAAAGATTGGTATCAAAGAGCACACCCAGGTTCCTAACCGACGACGAAGACTTAACAGAGCAGCCATCAAGTGTTAGACAGTACTCTAGGTTATTACGTGTGGAAGTTTTTTGTCCAATAATTAGAATCTCTGTTTTTTCTGAATTTAGTAGTAGGAAATTACTAGTCATCCAATTTTTTATTTCAGCTATGCATTCCGTTAATTTTGTGAATTGGTAGGTTTCGTTAGGTTTTGAAGAAATATACAGCTGAGTATCGTCGGCATAACAGTGAAAGCTAATTCCATGTTTCCTAATGATATCTCCTAATGGTAGCATATACAGAGTGAACAGCAGCGGTCCTAGTACTGAGCCTTGTGGTACGCCATACTGAACTTGTGATTGATAAGACATCTCTTCATTTACTGCTACAAACTGATAACGGTCAGATAAGTATGATTTAAACCATGCTAGTGCAATTCCACTAATGCCAACATAATGTTCGAGTCTATTTAAAAGGATGTTGTGGTCAATGGTGTCAAATGCAGCACTAAGATCCAGTAATACTAATAGAGAGATACAACCACGATCGGATGATAAGAGCAAATCATTTGTGACTCTAACGAGAGCTGTCTCGGTACTATGGTACGGTCTAAATCCGGACTGAAAATCCTCGCAGATATAATTTCTTTCAAGAAAGGAACACAGTTGTGAGGATACTGCTTTTTCTAATATCTTTGACAGAAATGGCAGATTAGAGATCGGCCTGTAATTGACTAGTTTTGTAGGATCAAGTTGCTGTTTTTTAACAAGCGGTTTAATCATAGCTAGCTTAAAGGTTTTTGGTACGTATCCTAGAGACAAAGATGAATTAATGATATTAAGAAGAGGATCTATGACATCTGGAAGCATCTCTTTCAGCAGCTTAGTCGGTATAGGGTCTAACATGCACGTTGTCGATAACATGCCATCCTGCCCCAGGGATTTGCTGCTCTGTAAGGAATTAATGGCTCTCTGAACCTCAGCAGTGGTTATAAGGGCACCTAGGTCGTTCACTGATTCTGCGTCTATTTGGGGGGAAATCTAATCGCTAGGAGTCTCGTCCGCAATGGGGGGGGGGGGGGGGATTGCCAGACGTATACAGGTCAGCGTAAAATTCAGCAAATAATTTATTAATGGTGACAGGATCAGTGTGTAACTCACCTGAGCTGGCTCTAATGGCAGGAATAAGCCGTGAGGTTGCCTCAGCTCTGGCCTGATGAGCTAGAAGCTTCCTCGCTTTATCCCCCGACTCAAAAAAACGCTGTCTAGATTTGAGCAAACGGAGCCTGGCTTTGTTATTAGATAGGAGATCAAAGTCTGTCTGGAGTCTAAGACGGTCTCTGTAAAGAATAGGGTCCGGGTTAACAGCATATTCATCATCAATGCTCTTTATTTTCTGTAACAGGTCTAACGTTTGTGACGTTTCGACTCGTTTTGAATTAGAAGAGAATGGAAGAGAGAAGAAGAAAGGAGGGGGGTGGAGCTAGGGTGCGGTGGGCTCGGTCGAGTTCAGGTAACCGTATTTGGTCACCGAGAACCTCCACCAGAACTTGAGAGAAAAAAGCTGTGGGATGAGCACCTTCAATGTTCTCCGGAAGGCCCACTATCCTTATGTTGTTTCTTCTAGAGCAGCCTTCCAGATCCACAAGCTTAGTCTGTAGCTTGGCGTTCGCTTCAGATATTTGCTGCCAGCTCTGCTTCCATGGTCTTCATATCCTGGCTCGTGGAATCTGCAAACGTCTCCAATGACGAGAGATGCTGCTGGTGGTCGAGTAAGGTATTCTGGAATTTATCAACCCACTCCTCGAGTTTGGAGAACGCAGTGTTGAATTCCGCCTGGAACTTAGTCATAAGAGAAACCTCGTGTTTAGCTAGCATGTCTGCTAGTGCGGTGTTCGGAGGGTTGTTCTCTCCTTTCTGGTCCCCTTTTTTCGATCTACTGGTCATTCTCTCAAAGCAGCGATGCACTGTTAAATATATGTAAATGTTGGGAATCGCTTTTAACACTTTAGTTGGACTGTAAGAAAAGTTATAAACGTAGAGGTTGGGAGCAGGGCAGAAGCAACTCACTCCGTCATTTCCTACCGCCCGTCTTTCAAAGAATGTCTTTAAATGCCAATCCCAATGCATCTTTTTCGTTATCGACATGTATATTAAAATTACCAACAATTAGGGCTTTATCTGCAGCCAGGACTAACTCTGATCAGCAAAGTCAGCAAATTCTTCGATAAAGTCTGTATGGTGCCCTGGTGGCCTGTATACAGTAGCCAGCACAAATCTCAAACGTGATTTATAATTTACACTCGATATTGTTATATTAAGCACCAACACTTCAAAATAATTTTATTTTAAACTAGACTTCTTAGTAATTCTGAAAATATTACTATAAATTACAGGAACACCTCCCCCTTTGCCTTTCAGACGAGGTTCATGTTTATAACCGTAATCTTGTGGGGTGGACTCATTTAAAGTAATGTAATTGTTTGGTTTTAGCCAGGTTTCTGTCAAACACAGCACATCTAGGATATGGTCTGTAATCATATCATTAACAATAAGTGCTTTTAAAGTAAGAGATTGAATATTCAGCAACCCGAGCTTTATCATTTGTTCATTTGTATTATATCGTTTTTTTATTTGTTGAACATCAATTCAATTTTTACCCTGAGATGGGTTTGGAAATTGTTTGTATTTCCTAATTCGGGGAACAGACACAGTCTGATGATATCTAGGTGAAAGGGTTTCTACGTGATAGGATTTATCTGACCTGGGTGACGTTAGATAGCTAGCAGACGGTCGGTTTAGCCAGTCTGTCTGCTTCCTGACCTGAGCCCCAGATTGTCATAGTTGAGCTCTAAGACTAAGGCCCATATTACTAGAGAGAAGAGCAGCACCATCCCAGGAGGGATGAATACCATCTCTTTACAACAGGTCAGGTCTGCCCCAAAAACTTTTACAATTGTCTATGAATTCTATATTATTTTACAGACACCAATTCGACAGCCAGCCATTGAGTGATGACAATCTGCTAACTAACTCATCACTCCTGCGAACAGATTTTAGTGATCTCCGACTGGCGGAGTCGAGCATCATTAGTACCGACGTGAATAATAATCTTAGAGAATTTACATTTAGCATTAGCCAGCACTTTTAAATTTGCTTTGATGTCAGGCGCTCTTGGCTCCCGGCAAACATGTAACTATATAATCGTATAATAGAATCGCCAATAACTAGGGCACATTCAACAGGATTCTCAGTGGGTGTTTCACTGAGTGGGGAGAACCTGTTTAATGTTGTAATCGGAACGGAAGAACAGTGTTTTGTCCTGCGACTATAGCGTCGTACCGTCACCCAATTGCCCTGTTGCACGGGCTCTACTTCAGCCGGAACTGAACAATGTACAGTGTTCACCAAACTAGTTGCATTCAAAGCAGTATCTAAAGCCCTTGCACTCTTACTATCCTCAATTAAATTTTGGATGCATGTCTCTAGTTCTGAAATCTTCTCCGTCAGCCTGACTATCACCCTGCATTCATCACATGTAAATCCTGAGCTGACAGAGAAAACTATGCTATATATGTTCCATGAAGTTCAGGTGACAATAATAGGAGAAAATGACATGACTTACCGTGTTTGTTGACTGTTTGTTCACCGTTGAGACAGGTGTCGGATTGTTTCAAAGCCTCGACACAATATGGCACACTTGCTTCAACTGTTTCATTGTTTCACAAAGCCTCAATCTACCAAGTTGTCTGCCCTACTGCAGCTTTTCTTTCCACTCCTTTCTTTTTTTTGATACCTGATTAAAGGCCCTTTCACACTGGACGCGATTTTGACGCACGAATAATTCGCGCGATGGTTTTATTTTTTGATCAGCTGTTGTGTAATGAGTGCTTACACACCGAACGCGAATGTGCTGCGGCGAAAAAACGACTTTTTTTTTTTTCGCTTCGATGTCGATTTTTTTTTTACTTTTGCAGCGACAGAAAAGGCTTCAGCCAATCACACACAGTGGATTGTTTATTTGATTGCATGTAAACGTAGCCCTCACCTCAGCCGACTGCCAGACGCTGCTCCGGACCGATTGGTTCCCTGTAGTTAGTGGTTTGTCTCGCCAGATGCGGTGCCACTGTCTGAACGAGCTCCTCAAATTGTCCCTATTTCGCACGCGAACTATTCGCTTTTTCGTTTCGCTTTTTCGTGTACGCGTCCGGTGTGAAAGGGCCTTAAGGCTTCATTTTTTGTAATGCTTGGCTCCTTTCCATGCCACAAGCTGAATTTAACCGCTGGACTACAAGACCAAACCATTTCTGCTTTTGATTGGGGGATCGCTAACATGGGAGGACACACGTTTTACGGATGGAAAATTGAGTCTTGTGAATTTTTATTCTTACCGATAGCATATTATTATACTATGTGATTTTGTTATTTTAATATTATAGATTATCAATCTATATTTGTGGGCCCCCACAACTGTTACTCAGTTCCACTATTACCGCCTGTCTGACGCCCCTGCACCTGTGCACATGATTAGACAATAAACCAATGACAACATGCCACATTCACATGGGGAACACATGGCAGGATCATATGACTATAACAGGGAATCACATGACAACAGGAAACATGACTGAGACATGAAACAAGAACATTAAACAAAACCAAAATAAGACATGACAACTATATAAAATTTGATTGGGTTCCTAAAACACCAGTGTGACCATGAACTTACAAGAATGTTGTTAAATCATTGAAATAGTCATTTAAAATTACACACGATTCTTGAAGTAAATATTTCACATCTAAGAAGCTACGTGCACACATAGACATCAAAGGGGGCTTGAGCACCTGCCCTTTTTATTCCTGGAGAGAAAGTGCCCTTTTTTCTGGGGTGCTTTATATTTTATTTTTGAAAAATAATATATATTCCTGTTTGCGCACAGCTTCCCTGTCAAACATATATTTATTTCAATAAATAAATAATTTGACACAAATATTTATTTAAAAGGGAGTTTATTGATTTAAAAACCGATTGTATTGCTTCCGCTAAAGAAAATAGTACCAGAGCCCGTCTACAGAGAGCCTGCCCACTCCCTATTAAGTCCTATTGTACCGAATTTTTGGTTGTAGTTCCACCAGAGTTCCACTGGGGGCGATCGCCGCGTGCAAAATGAATGGGAGTCTATGGAGCTAGACGGCTAAATTTGTATCTTTCACCCGATTGCTGTTGAGAAATCTCAGATTTGATTGTAGGTTTTGCAAGTTCAACATGGGTTATAGGTCGAAAGTTGAATGAACGAGTACTTATGTCCTTTCGATTTCTTACAGGTTGAGTTGTTGTCCATAACACGCTAGCATTCTGCTAATGAACGCTGATTGGTCAGTGAAGGACTGATTACGACCAGAGAATACCGCTTGATGGCATCCGAAGCGGGACCAGAATGTCAAGTCAAGTCAAATCACCTTTATTTATATAGCGCTTTTTACAATACAGATTGTATCAAAGCAGTTTCACAGTGATAACATGAAAATAATAATTAAAAAAACAATTTCATCATCGTCCACCTTTAAGGCAGATCTATAATATTGTTGAATATTAAATGTCCCCAACTAAGCAAGCTAGAAGGCAAGGCAACCGGCAAGGAACCAAAACTCCATCAGGTGACAGAATGGAGAAAAAAACCTTGGGAGAACCCAGGCTCAGTCGGTGGCCAGTTTCTCCTCTGGCCAACGAGCGAACAGTGGATGATTATGATTCAGGAGCATTACAGGTCAGAAGTCAGAATGAATCAGAGAATTTGTCCAGTTCCGGTTGGTTGAAGTCGGAGTGGAGAGGAGGAGAGACTGGTTGACACTTCAGGTCAGCGGCGTCGTCGTGTCCTGGCGCTGGTCCTTCATCAGATCTGGATACGGCCTGGTTCCGGTGGACAGCGGTAAACCTCGGGATAGACAGAGAGACTAATATTAGCGTAGACGCCATCCCTTCTTATGATGTACCAAGTACATCAGGATTTACGGGAAGTGTTCCCGGTCCCTGCTGTTCTAATCTATGCAGCCTAACATTGAATTATAGAAGTCTATAATGTGTTATGTGTATGCTAGGCCGGAGAGATGTGTTTTTAGTCTAGATTTGAACTGACAGAGTGTGTCTGCTTCCTGGACAATGTTAGGAAGACTGTTCCAAAGTTTTGGTGCTAAATAGGAAAAGGATCTACCGCCAGCAGTCAATTTTGATATTCTAGGTATTATTAACTGGACGGAATTTTGAGATCGCAGTAGACGTGAAGGACTATAATGCGTTAAGAGCTCGCTCAAGTACTCCGGAGCTAAACCATTTAGTGCTTTGAAAGTGATCAGCAATATTTTAAAATGTATACGATGTTTAATAGGCAGCCAATGCAGTGTTGACAGAACTGGGCTAATATGGTCATACTTCCTGGTTCTGGTAAGAACTCGGGAAGTATTTGTTAGAATGTCTTCTAACAAAAACTCTTCTAGCACGTGTATTTACCTTTGTTACCTTCCGCTGTGTTGTCGATGCCTCAAGAGAAAAGAAAGTGCAGAGCGCGAAAGCACCAAAGTGACTGAATGATTGCCGTAAAGCAGTATCTCTGGTCGTACGATGTGTATGACGTCATTGACATTTTAAAAGACTTTTTAAAGCAAATAAGTGACTCTAAAAAATCTAACACCCAGCAATGTGCAATTTTTTTGCATTTCCTTTCTAATACAACATTCAAATTAGAATCGCTGCCGCAGCCGCCGCACTGTCTCGGAGTTCCCGAAATGGCCGGCTCCAGCCATCTCCACCGCTGTCACCCGGCCTTACTGCCACCGACGATGGCCCCAGGCCTAGTTCTTCCTGGCGACTACAGTACAGACATTCGTCAGCAAAGCATGGACGTCTGGAGAGGGCGGCAGCATGCTAATGCTGATCGGTGCTGAACCTCAAAGTCGTACTCTTGAAGGATCTCCAGCCACCTTGCCACCTGACCTTCTGACCCTGAAATGAGGCCACACTAAATACTAAATACTAAATATGTGTCCACAATACTTTTGACTAATGGATGTTATCGCCTAGAGTTTTTGCTTCAAAATGATCTGAAAATCCCCCTGACTAATCATTCACATAAAACAATACATTGATTTAAATTTTGTTATACACTTTTTGTTTGGAAAGGCAAAATGCGTGGGAGCATGATTGATCATGAATAATGATGTGGTTCACACCTGAGAAGACAATGACCCGCATAATGAGCAGCCTTTCATTCAGGTGTGTTCTCACAAGAAAAAATGCGAGGACAATATATATATAAAATATATAAAATAAAATGGAAAAAAAAATCCAAATATAAATGAAAGTCAAAAGCACATTTTTTAGTACATAGTCATACCTGGAAACAAATCATGTTCAAATAGGCTATATGGGCCATTCTACAGAATTGGTTCAAAGTTAGAGTTGGAAACATCTTGGGGCAAAAAAATATTTTTTCCACAATTTTTTTTATACATGCAAATTGTATAATATCCAAGGTAAACATTTCTAGTAATTGTGCAGTTAATTCTCACACTGTTTTTATTTTCCAGAAAGTTTTGGAATATATCCTCTCTTTTATTGTGTCACTAATAAAAAACAATAATAAATAATTTAATGAAAAGGCTTATATTGACCTATTAAGATTTTTTTACATCTACCTTGTAAATATATATTTTTGCTATTTTATTAAAAAGTGTTCACATGTAAATCAACAACAATTACAATTTTAACAATATTTCAAGTGTAATCTTTCTTATTTTAAAATATAAATTTTATCATACATATTTCAAAGATTCATTAGTTAGTTTGATATAGCCTACATTGGAACAAACACTATAATAACATTGTGGCGATCCTGCCGTCTGCCCGAACCCGGAGGAGCCGTCGCCGTCCACCAGGCGGCGGAGGAGTGTTGAGCCGTCCACCAAGGGCTATCCAGCGCCACTGCCAGGCACCGCGGAGAAGATCGCCCAGCTGGTGGAGGACCAGATGACAGCGCGTTGTGGGAACCGGACCAATATTTTTTTTTCCCTCTCTCCCCTCTCTCGTCACTGTCGCTCCATGCTTCCGTCTCCTTTCTCTCGCCTCGTCCATCCATACCCTCGCGTGCCGCGGCCACCGTGATCGGTTCCCCTGGAGGGGAACCAAAAATCGGTGTTGCCTACACTGTGTTATCCTCTTTTTAAAATGTGCACCCTATTGACTTGAATAGGGCAAGTTTTAAACCTGCTTTTATCCTCTTAACATATTTGATGTGTCATTACAAGTGCCCAGCCATGTTGAGTGATTCCTTAAGAGTGAACACGAGTGAATCTGACTGCAGTAGATGTGAAAGATATGAATAAAAATGATGTTATATCAGCCAGCGCAAATACCTGTATTTAGTTCCTGTTTTCGGTGGAAGTCCAAAGTAGTCGATTGTCGAGTTCACGCGCGTGATCATAGTAACTAAACCTATGCACGTGAACTCGACAATCGACTACTTTGGACTTCCACCGAAAACAGGAACTAAATACAGGTATTTGCGCTGGCTGATATAACATCATTTTTATTCATATCTTTCACATCTCCTGCAGTCAGATTCACTCGTGTTCACTCTTAAGGAATCACTCAACATGGCTGGGCACTTGTAATGACACATCAAGGATGATAAGACTAAGAACTGGTTAAGTTTAAAACTTGCCCCATTCAAGTCAATAGGATGTACATTTTAAAAAGAGGATAACACGGTGTAGGCAACACCGATTTTTGTCGTTGTTCTCTGTATTGACAGCACTCCAAATTTACAAAAAATTGAGCTCAATGTTAAAATTGACCGGAGTTCTCCTTTAATGATGAGCGACACCTGCACGACGCACCGGTCTCGTATCTCTCACGGAGGAGCGGAGGCATAAAAGGAAGAGCGACGACAGTGAAGATCGAGAGAGGAACAGGCCTGATTTTATGTTGTGTTTTGTTTCTGTAGCCAGACAGATGGCCACCGGCCCGCACCACTGAAATACTGAAGTTTAGAGGAGTGCCTCTATATCGAGGGGCTGCTGGCTTATACTTTCATTTTGTATGTTTATTTTATTTATTAAAATACTTGAATGTCCGCTGGTTCCCGCCTCCTTCCCATAACATCCAACCTTGCTACAAACATCTTAGTTGATGAGTTTATTTTTGACAAAACATACTATACATTTAACATATGAGCAGAAACTGGCTAAAAAAAGCTTATTTGATGTGGCAATAGTCTATTTTACAGTAAAAACTTTATAATCTATCCAAAACTAGTCAACGAAATGTTGTCTTTCATATTTCGTCAGTTTACTTTTCACGATTCATATTTAAACAGTCTTTTTGCAAGCTGTAGTAAACAACAGCGTGCATCTGTGCCGTTAATTAATTCACACACAGAAACGCGATTCATATTTAAACAGTCTTTTTGCGGATTACAGACACTATTCCATATCGCGATTAGAACAAAGCACTTTTTGGTCTATTCACAATCCTGAGCTGGATCCGTTGATCCTCGAAGTGAAACTAACCAGCACTTCTGAGGTAAATTTCCCAGGATTATTCCTCACAGCCTCGCAAGACAACAAAGTACATTGATCTGATTAAACTGGGTGTGTTTTATCGAGTTGATGTGGGCGTTGACACGTTTGCATGTATTGCCTCAGATCATTTGCGTTTGAATAGTGCGTGCTCTCCCGTGGGCATTCATATTAACAGTTATAATAAGCTGAAATGAGAACGACTGACATCTCTCTATTTTTTATATAGATTACATAAACATAGAATATTTATTTTAGTTTTGAATTAGATCATTTAAAAGTATGCACTTAAATAATTATAAAGATATATTTTATGATATAATGATGGAGTATTTTAAGTCTATTTTTTCTGCTATGTGCAAAAAATAGAGCGAAACGCGTCGGTGTGTTTGCCAAACCCAGAGGGTTAAGGACATACTCAATCAGCCTATCAAAGGTGGCTGGGGCATTACACAGTCCAAAGTGCATAACTTTAACCCTCTGGGGTCGGCAATCGCGCTGGCGCTTTTTTCTTTTTGTCTCGCTTTTTTTTCTTATCAGTGCAAAAGAGACTTAAATAACTGTTGATTTTTTTTCATATAGGCCAGTGTTATACATCATTCCAAACTGTTAAATGTCTTCTTTTATTTGTGTACACTCATAATAAAAACGAAATGTTCTGCTTTTTGTAAAAATAAAGAAATTAATTTTGATGAATACATGATGCCACATTCTGTCGTCTCTCTCAGTGTGAAGTTCATTCTGAAATGCGACCGAAAAATTAACTGTAACTCAGTGAATACTTGCCATACACACATGAGAGTTATGTCTTTACAAAGCTTGGAGTTTTTGTTTTTAAATGATGTAAATTCATCATGACCTTTCATGACCTTTTTTTCATGACCTTATTTCAGTGAATTGTTTTTCACAAACCACGCATAAACGTCATTATCTCAAAAACTACACAAACTTTTTACATACATGCTGCTGACATATTATTGTAGCAGAGTTTGTTCTGAATACAGTGTAATAAGACTTTAGCCATGAAAATGTCACAAGTAACAGAAATAAGCGCAAAATGTCAGAGCATGTCAGAATACCTCCAGGGTCCAGAAAACACTTCAGACCCCAGAGGGTTAAACTGCCACAGTCCTTGGCCTATGGTAAAACGCAGTTTTGGGCCAGGGCTTTGTCGCCAGCTCCACTTGCCAATACCCGCTGCATAAGTCTAAAGAGCTGAACCAACAGGATCCAGCTACAAAATCCAACGCATCGTCAATGCATGGCAGTGGGTATGAGTCCCTTGTGGGTAACTGCATTTAGGCACCAGAGGAGAACAGGCCCCTGACTGAGTCTGGTTTCTTCCAAGGTTTTTTTTCTCCATTCTGTCACCTGATGGAGTTTTGGTTCCTTGCCCACTGTGTTGTTTTTGGCTTGCTTAGTTGGGGACATTTAATATTCAACAATATTATTGATCTTGCCTTACTTCAGGTGGACGATGACGCAATTTTTCTTCTAGAAACAAACTTTGTTGTATTATTTTTTATGTAATCACTGTTAACCTACTTTGATACAATCTGTATTGTAAAAAGCGCTCTATATAAATAAAGGGGGACTTGACTTGATATCGGATAATTTTCTTCAGCAGTTATGGCGCTTGGGGCAAGCGAATGGGGGCAGCGGGGCCAGTCCTCCTCTCTGGCTGCAAAAAATGTCCACAAAGTCCAACAAAAGGTGTTGTAAACTGCTCCTGCTGTTTGTGCACTCAGATGCTCACTGCTTCACCGCCCCACCTATTCAACAGCAGCAACGGTTTTCAGGTGACGGGGGGGCGGATGGAGTGTACGGTGGTAGTGGCTGAGATGCACTGATGCCAACTGATTGAGGGGTCGTCGCTGGGTTAAACCCGGCTGACTTCCACCTCCCCGTTCGGCGGCTCTCGTCAGATGACGCTGTGGTGGAGAATCGACCTGTTGCCGGCCCAGCATGTAGCACCTCCTTTGCTCGCTCAGGCCTCCAGCCTCTCTCAGCGCCTCACTCAGATGGCGGTGACAACAGGCGGACATGTTGGCGGAGCCGCTCAGGTGTAAGGACCCTAGGCTACGTGCTCAGCTCTTCCCTCACTGAAGCCCTGGAAGGGGAGGGTAGCCCCTTCCGGGCGTAAACCCGGATGTCTGCGGCGAAAGCGCCAACACTCTCTCCTTCACTGCTCTGTTTCTGCGGGAGGTTCTCTGCCTGAACCGGCGGTTGAGAGCAGCGGTGAGGGCCTGGAAATCACGCTGCTCCTCAGGAGACAGATTGATGAGTACCTGGAGCCGCGGGACCCTCCAAGGCGAGGGCCAAGTGAATCGCTGTCTCCTCGTAGCTCCCATCCATCGTGGAGAGCGGCCAGGTTGACTTGTGCCAGGTAGGGCTCCAGGGGCGTCAACCGGCTATATCGTGGCAGGTTAGCGGGCGATCGTGTAAGGGTTATTAGGTAGAACGTAGGGGCTGACCGGAGTTGAGCTACGCTATTGTACTTTTACTAAGCTAATTGCTAACGCGAAATACGAGCACTCGTGTCCCATACACCGCATAACCATGAGTGTCTCTGCAAGTGGAGCAATCAGTAAAGCAAACCAGCAGGAAGCAGAACTGTCCTTCTTTCTCCTTTTATTCTCAACAAAGAATAAGGACAAACGCAGGCAAGGCCCTATCACCAAGTCCCTCCCCTACACATCTCTCTCCATGACGGTGAGAACCAAATTTTTTACATAGTAAGGCAGTAATTCGGTATTCGGCCTTCGGGCACACCCACTACTGCTACTGGTCACTACGAAGAAGCATCTGTGGTTCAACCCTCATGGTTATCAAGGAGAGGGATAAGGTATTCCTCCTTGATGCCTGTGTCGCCTTCCAGCCTATTTGGGCGAATCTGTTAAAATGGTCATCAGTAGGTACCAGGGAGGCCAAGAGACAGTTTTTTATTAATTTTCTTGCCTGTCGTGCTCAAAGGCCTCGGGGCTGTCGGCCACCAAACCCAGTCCAACTCCTCTATGAAGAGAAGCCCCAAAGCAGAGTGTGGCATATCATGCACCCCTCGGGAGAGACTTGGGTAGTAGCTCGCCGCGCTCAGCAACCCAAGATGAAGCCGGACCTAATATTATTACCAAGAAGAAGCCCTTAGGCTTATGCGCCCAGGACCATAGCAAACCTCTTTCAACCTCTTTCAGCAAAGAGTAGAAGCTCCTTTCTGGCACCCGTCAGGGGGTTGCTGTCCAGTCTCCAGCGAAATGTCACATGTTTCAGTCGTGTTCTGTCATGTTTCAGGACACCGAACATTTAACATTCCCATAGAAAAACTATTTATTAACTATTATCCCCTCCAGAAAAAAGTGTCAAAACTATGCAGGCGCATATGTGGACACAAGAGTTGCAAACAAAGGGGCCATAGAACATGTTTCCCCTCCCAGACAGAAAGTCTGGCTACTACAGCCAGTACTTTTTGTTACCCAAGAAAGATGGGTGGTTGCGTACAATTTTAGATCTTCGTGGTTTTGAACCAATTTTCTACAAACATACAAGTTCAAAATGCTAGCAATCACAATGATTGTGTCTCAGATACAATCCACGGGTTTGGTTTATTACAATCGACCCCGAGGGACGTATATCTCTCATATAGAAATTCTGCCACAACACAGGAAGTTCCTGAGGTTTACTTTTGGGGTCAAAGCTTACCAACCTCGGGTCCTTCCATTTGGCCTTGCCTTTGTCACCCTGCACATACACAAAATGTATGGATGCAGAACCTGGCTCCTTTGCAACTCCAGGGCATCCGCATTTTTTAATTACATAGATGACTGGCTGATTTTGCGTTTCATTCAGAAATACGTCATATTACAAAAGTAAAAAATGGTTTGCGAATGCAAAGTAAAAGCAAGGTATATACAGCAAAGATATAACATTTGTATTGAGGAGATTTTTTAAGCATTAAATCTTCAAATCAGTTTAAAAAATGTTTTTATTTTATTTTAATCAATTGGATGCAAAACACCACATAAAAAAGTATCTGTAAGAAGGCAAATATCTAATTGTGTCTTGGACCTTTTGATTTTCTCTAGTTCATCAGCTTGGACAGAGAAAGCTACACGTCTTCTCGCTCAGTTGTGTCTAATGTGCTGCCCCTTGATGTACACCAATCCTGCCCCATTATCACCAGGCTTCTTGCCCCCTTCTGGAGCTGACTGTCTTGTGTCATCTTTCTGCCTTGAGAGTGTAAGCCATGACTTACTTTCCTTCACCAACGCCTTAGGTCACATCTCCAGCCTGCTTAAAAAAAAGGTGGATACCTCCTACTTATTGGTGCCCTGGGAGAGAGCTTCTACATGGGTGCTCCAGGGCTGTACATCCCCTGTGGTCCCCTCTGGATGAGTCTCAGGTCTGTTCTAGCCTGAAGGCCAGTGGATATGAGCTGTTGCAGCTTTGTATTTACCACCTGCCACCAGATATGAAGGGTGGGGGGTAGATGATGTCACTGGTGTGTTCTTTGCAAAAAGCCAAGAAAAGCATAAACATTTTTAAATGAAAAAATACATGAATTGGAAAGGTAGGGAATTAATGTATGTTCTTTATATTGCTTCACTTTTTTTTTCACTGTGATTAAAAGATATTTTAAAACAATCATATTGTCATACACAGCTGAATTCACCTCATTCACCATAGATAAACTCTGCAAAAGTTAAAACTGTGAATGCACAATGATTACTAGGTTTGATTTTCACTCGTTAAAATTCAACTCACAGCTAAATTCATCCCATTCATTGCCGCTAAACTTGGCAAAAGTCCCTTTTTTAGAATTCTGTATTTTAAAGATAATTTTGTCGAATCCAAATAAGCTTTACATATCTTTATTGAAAAAGGTTTAAATAATATTTTTCATGCTTGTTCGGTGAATCATAAACAATTATTACACATGCACCTGTGGAACACTCCTTAAATACACTAACAGTTTTTACAGAGGTATACTAAAGATGAAGCTTAGGATAGTGTTACAGGGAGACCGAAAGGACAGCTAACCATGCCATGTGTAACCATATGTCTCCACAGATGTGTTTGAGAATTTGTAAATGTCTTGGGTAGAAGAGTGGGATAAACATCTTACAGTAAGAACTGGCAAATCTGGTGCAGTCCATGAGGATATATGCATGTACTGTAGTGCTTAAAGCAGCTAGTGGCTACAACCAGATACTGACTTTTATTTTTGACCCTCCCTTTGGTTCAGGGACTCATTTCATTTCTGTTTGTCAAATGTCTGTGAAAAACTTAAATTTATGTCTCAGTTGTTGAATATAATTTCATACAAATACTTAAATGTTAAGTATTTGCTGGAAATAAAAAGCAGTTGAAAGTGAAGACGTTTCGTTTTTTTTTAATGAGTTAGTCTCTTCTCTTGAATATCATACATGACATTTCATTAACCCTATATGAAATGAATTATGACAAGCTGAGTCAGGATTTTTGTTTTTACTGTTTTTTATTCTACTCCAGGCATGAAAAAAAGGCATGAAAAAAAACAAAGTGTTCATTATTTATTTTGTGGAGAGAATGTAGATCAAAAGGAGGGGTGATTTAAGCATACTTGTTTATTTTACTCTAATTTTATTATAGAATTTAATTGATTTTATCACGGAAAAATTGCGCATGCAAAATCTAAATCTCTGTCCATTATTTTGTGAGCAATTGTTGATAAAGGAAATTGGCGCACAATATTGGAAACATTTACATTTTAAACCATGAAGGCATGCCAGTAGATATCACACAAGCAATGTGCAAACTTTGCTCTAGAGTTATGCCAGTGAAGAAGTCTCAAACCCCAGTCAATTATTCACTACAGAGAGTGAAAGTAAAAACATTGATGCTTCATTAACGGTGCATATTCTCTCAGAGACGATGAGAGCTAAATCTACTTCAGTGTGCTAATAACGGTATATAAACTGTCTTAATTTATTTTCTTAATTCTCTTGTGGCCCATAAGTAGAAGAATGAGAGTTGAGGAGGCCCAAAAAAATGAGAAGAGAAGTATTTTGGGTTAAACAAGTTGTTTTTGAAATGAGGAGCAAGCTTATCTAACTAATCTTTTATTTTCTTCACAGCTTGTTGGTTATGAGCTGATGCGCTATAAAATTTTTGCGGGGCAAAATTAATTGTAATATTTATTTAATAATAAAAGTACAGTAGTAGTAATTATTATAATAATTAAAATAACATTAATTGGAAATGTTAAAATCCTCTTGATGAGGCCGATAGCTGATGCTGATCATTTTCTGATCATCATCTATCGGCACAACCTGACACACGGGGGTTATCGCGGAACCCCTCCAAAGGTCTTGGGGAGTAAACGCGTTACAAAAAGTAATGCATTTACAGTAACATGGTAACACTTTTACAATAACAGTACATGAATAAGCATGTACTAATACCTGAATTATGGGAATTAATACCTGAACTAATACCTCACAATGCCTGGGGAAACATGTGAGACTGTGTTCGTGGGTGGTTCATGTTTTCACGGGAACATGACCCACGTCGGCACGCTGGTTGACTCTGCTTTCTCCGGGAAGCTTGAGTCCCCTCTGTTGTTGGGCCAGCCCGCTGCTTGTGTGTGAAAGCACAGCTGCAGGTCTGCTCGACACTTTGGGACACCAGCGACCCAAGCGCTCGCTTCGGCGCTCTAGATGCGCAGTCCCCCATGTCTATTCTCCGTTGTAGCGACCTCCCTGGTGGCCACCAGGAGAGGTTTTACTTCAGTAAAATAATAATAATAATACATTTAATTTTTAGGCGGCCTTTCAGACCACCCAAGGTCACCTTACAACAACAAAAAATTAAAAGTAATTAAAAACAACTAGCAAAAAATAAAAAAAAGTTTATAAATTTATAGGCTGACTTGAAAAGATGAGTTTTGAGAGTGGTTTTGAACTGTGAAATGGAGGTCTATGGCACGAATATTGAGGGGGGAAGAGAGTTCCAAAGTTTTTGGTGCAGCATGTGAGAAGGCCCTTGCTCCCATTGTGGAGAGTCTGATGTCTGGGGTTGTCAGTAATCAACCCCAGTAGAATAGCTTGGGTGATCCTGAGAGCGTAGGGCTTTCTCCTTCGGGGAACCAACCCCCTAGGGCCCCTCCCTCTCTAGCGCATCACAAGCTGTGCAGCTTCTGGATGGATTGCTGGTCCTTCATTTTTTTTTTTTTTTTTTTTTTTGGAGGAACCTAGCATTTCATTCAAGGCTCCAGCTGAGGGCAGATGTCGATTGCTACATCGGAGAGAGGGGCTGTTTCGTTCTGGAAATGAGGATGATGCTAAGTTCCCACTAATAGTGTGTGTGCTTATGCTGAATCAGATTCAGAGCCGACAGCCATGCTTTCCCAGGTCTTCTCGGACGTGCATTGAAAACTTAGCAGTATGGAGCTATATTGGTGCCAAAAATATAGAACGCCAAAGTGCCAAATTTTGCATAAAGTTTTTCACCTCTCTCACTACCCTCGATTGGTGGGGTGGCTGTGCCTCTGGCAGGCCCACCTCTAACCTGCATGCGAGGCCAAGGCACTCTTATTGCACGAGGGTAGTTTCTGAGCCAGGGTTGAGCTGCGCTTGTCGACTGACCGTGTTCAAGTCACAGCGCTGGCCCTCGATCAGACGATGTCCCACCTTTGTGGTCCAGAAAGAGCCCCTGGCTATCCTTGTAGAGGTGTGAGAGCTCGTCAAAAGTACGCTTTCTCGATGCTCCCATCTCATAAGGTAGCCTTTTTCAGCGACACTGTTGAGAAACTGGCCCAGCAGTTCTCCACAGTCAGCAGCAGACTGAAGCGCTTCCCCCCAAACGTACCACCAGAGTACCTTGTGGGCTGCCCCTCAGTCTACTCGTCGCCAAGGGTGTCATCCCCTGCAAAAAAAAAGAAAAAACTCCAGACATAGCCTGCTCTACTGTGTCCCGCTGCAGGAGGATGACACCCGCCCCGTCTCAACCACTGTTTAAGTGGTCGGTGAAAACAATCACGGGTGACCCCGGAGATGGGTGGAGCTGCTCTCTCTCCCAGTAGAGGGCTGGGAAACTAATCTTTTGAGTCAAAATTCTGTTCCACCACTGGAGTCACAGTGGTCCCCCAAATTCTCAAAAAAAAAAAAAAAAGAGCAGTTTCCTCTATCTCTGGGTCTGAAGAGGGTCCGGAGAGTAGTGGGAGGAGAGAATCCTCACCACCCTCATCCGCCTCTTCTGTCACCAGCGAGCAGCAGTGTGTGGTTTCGAGAACACAACCAAGCCGCCTCCTGCACCTCCTGCCTCATGGAACCAGGTAAGTGTTGCACAGCACACACTTAGACCATGCTACGGGCCGCCTCCCCAAGAGAGCCTCTCAGGTCGCGTCCCTGTGTTTTACCTACCTCTTTTACCTAAGGTCCCTTTGGACCCGCT